>JANBPO010002323.1:0-26632 GCA_024336825.1 Amorphophallus titanum
ATTTTCTTGACAGTAAACTGAAAAACAGATTGAGCAAGAGGGCTTTTCCTATTCAGAGCTTCTTACAAAGATAGTGGAGTTCTTCTTCACATCAAACTTTTTATTAACAGGATTAAAACCCAAACCCTCTCTCTGAAAATTCATATTTGACCCAAGCAGCTTGTTCAAGTTATCTTTTCCCTTAACAAACTTTGAAAGGGAATTCTTTAGGTCTTCAATTTCTGCTTGCAAAGAGATAATATCATCTTCACAGGAGATGACCTGGTTATGCAGACCATCATTCAAACTTTTCAACGTCTCATTCTCCTGTATTAACTTCAAATTATCATTTACTCCTTTTTCTTTCAAAATGGATTTTCTCTTTTCAAAGTCAATCAATCTTTCAGACAAAACTATGTTCAGAACCATTAGCTTTTTATTCTGCTCTTTCAGATGACAGTTTTCTTCAAGCAATTTGTCTTCATATTCATCAATTTCCTTTTTCTTTTCAAGCAATGATTCATTTTCTTCTTTCAAGGATCTAATTAAATTCTTTTGAAAGCTATCATCAGAATCAAGATCTTTAACCAAATCCTTTAAAACTGCACATTCATTACATGAGTCTTCATCTCTAAGAAGTTTATTTTTAAGACTCTCATTTTCAAATTTCAACTTATTCAATTCAACTCTCTCCTTATTCATGTCTGATTTTAGATTTTCATTTTCAGCTTTTAAACATGTAACTTGTGCAATCATTTCTTTTCTCAGCTTCTTCTTTTCAGACTTTACTCTATCATACTTTTCAATCAAATGTTCATTCATAACAACAAGATCTTCAAAGGTGAAATCAACAGTTTCAGAATTTACCTGTGAAGAGGCATCTTCTGTTTGATCATGGATCTCATCTCTGACCATGAAGCACTTCACTTTGTCTTCACATCTGCTAGCTGTAACCATATTGATTATTTCAGAGGCACTGCAGCATTCAGAAGTAAGAGGGAATCTGTTAGTATTTATTGCCCTTCTGGTCAATTCCAGGGCCTTTTGATTTTCAGAGAATTTCAGTCATTTTGAAGCCTTCCATTGGGATTTATCCTCTAGAATTTCATACGGATTGTATGCAATGAGTATCCACAGATCTGGATTAACATGCATTACGTAGTCTCTAAATCTACCAAACCAGCTGTGGAAACTCGATCCCTCAAATATAGGAAGATCAGCCATGAATCAAGTTCAGATCAAATCAGAAACCAAAATAAGAAATAGATCAAACCGGATCGCACCAAAGATAAATGTAGGAACGGATCTGCAGGTCGTTGGACCTTCTGTGCAGAAACCCGCTCTGATACCAATTGTTGGGATGATGCAGTGGTGTAAACCTAGATTCAGAGGGGGGGTGAATGAATCTCCCTCTAAAAACTTGAGCGAATTATAACTAATCCTGGACAATTTAAACTAATGCGGAATTAAGAGCGTCTAGGCGAGTAGGTTGAGACGTGCCTAGCATACATCTAGCGATAATCACACTAAAGATCAAACCACAGTACACAGAGAATTTTTAGGTGGTTCAGTCCTCCAGACCTACATCCACCCCACACTCAACCCTGAGTGTGGATTACTGCTGCCAAATAGTTTGAACCGCTGCGTATCACAGCTTGCGTCCGCTGAGCTTTACAGCTTGCTTACAGACCGCTGAGCAACACACCTTGCTGTCCGAGGTAGCCACCTCGCCCGCTGAGCATTACAGCTTAGCTCTGCTAACACACAACTTGACAAAAGTGTGAAAAAGTAAAAACTAAAATCCAACAAGTTCAGCAACAGAAAGCTGACGATTAACACAAACCGAATTGCTCATGCAGGAGTAATGTGTCTTGGATCTGATCTAGAGGACACAGTTGAGAACAGATCTTCAATGCCTGCTACAAATACTTCTCCAGATCTCTCTTCCTCTCAGACTTCTCTTCTTTCTCTCTTTGATTCTCTCTTCAGAGTTTTGTCCTTCGTCTATCTATCCACCACCTTGTGCACGGCTGGATCTTCTATATATATATGAAGCCCTGTGAGAGAGAAGCGCGTGGAAAGCACGTTTCCTGCCTAGAGATTTCATCGAGAGCAAGCTTTTCAGAGCCCACGTGTCAGATGACAAATAATGGTGGCTGGCCACGTGGCAGTGTTCTTCAGTTAAAAAGGCATCCTTGGATCATGAGCATTTGTCTTGATATCATGTGACTTTAAGTTCCTGCAAATAAGTCACAAGACATTTCATCAAATAGTTGATAGATCAGGGTTTATTCTAAGGTAAGACTTAAAGCAACCTTGATCTATCATGTGCATCGACTTGAAGACAAATAATGACTTAAGGTTCAGTCAAGCAGAGAAGTGCACAGATGTTTATTAACATATGTGATGCATGCACGGACCTCTATGCGCTCTATGCAAAGCATACACAAACCTACATCTTTTATATGCCAAAACATGCATAAACGTTTATGAATTAGATGTATAATGTGCATGGTCCTCATATTAAGTAAAACAAATAAATGCACAGATGTTGTTCTGCCTAATGCAAAAGTGCATAGACTTCAGTGTGCACGAATGAGAAAAACTTGCATCGACCTTGACGTGTACAAAACATAACGTGCATCGACTTCAATGTGCTCATAGCAAATGTGCACTGACTCTATAAAAGCTTGAACATGGACATGCACTGACCCTTTCATGCATATATCAAAATACGCACCGATATCTACAGAGAAAAGCTCAGACTTTATCATGCTCAATGCAAGACCTGTACAGACCTTATTCAGACACAATAAGAACTTGCACTGACATTGTGTGCAGAATGAGCTTATATGCACTGATCTTATATGCAGGTGAACAGTGATATGCACGGACTTCAAATATGCACTGAGTTGTATGCACAGACTTGAATATGCACTGACCTGAATATGCAGTCAACAAGAATTACACCGACCTCAATCAGTGATGTGCACAGACCTTTATGCTTAGCCTAAGACTGAACATGCATCGACTAGAACAATAGAGTGCACTGACTTGACCAGATATTATGAAAATGTGCATGGACTTTGAAAGTTGCACAGACCTTGTATTGCACTAAGTGCACTGACCTGAAAGACGTGTGCACGGACCTAGAATGTGCATAGACTTAGCAACGAGACATGCACCGACCTAATATGCATAAAGCTCAAAGTGTGCACTGACTGGTACAGTGACATGCAAGGACCTTATGTGCAAGAAATGCATACTAACTACGACCTTAATATGTGCAAAGACACAAATGCATCAACCTTATTGCATTCAGACAAAACTATGCACCATCCTTAACAAAACTCTTGAAGGATTATGCAACAACTTGTGTTGTGAAGCAAAGACACACAACAGATTTGGTTGAAGTGTTTATTCATTTCAGTCCTATCATGAGTCATAGAATGTCATCATCAAAATCAGAGTTCTAACAATCTCTCCCTTTTTGATGATGACGACTATGAGTCATGTATGATTAGATAAAATAATGGATTGACTAACCATGTTCCACACACTCAACCAACTCTAAGCATTCAATCAAGTATGATCACAAGTTGTTAAAGACATTCATAGGACCCATTGTCTGACATGCATGTCAAGAATAACATTCAAAACAACTATGTAAGCAGTCTGAACGACTATGTATGTAGTATGAAACACTGGCATTTCTGTGTACAGTAAGAAAATGTAAATTGATAATAGATCAAGTCTCTCTTTACATAAACAATCTCATTCATAACATTAGATCACCAACATCTAAGCATCAGCATCAGCATCTGCCCACCATATCATCAGCACCTGTCATCTGCTCCACCAGACCAACATCTAAGCATCTGCATCTGCATCTACCCACCATATCATCAACACCTGTCATCTGCTCCACCAGACCGTGAGCTGTCATACATGACCAAGCAATTCTCCCCCTTTGGCATTATCAAAAACAATGGGAAGACACTTAGAAATCAGTGACCAAAATGAGACCCTCTATAGCCTCCCCTGCCTCTTGGTGGTGTGGTGATAGAGCTGCCCCTCAACGATACTGCCCTTGGATATGGAAGTCTGTCAACTGAAGTGCTGAGGGTCGCAAGCTTGTCCATCACAGAGGCATGAAGCTCTTTGATATCAGATGCTAAATCTGCAAACCAGTGATGCATCATATTTCCCAAATGGTCTAATTGGGAAGAACTAGAGGCCTGCTCTATGATAACAGCTTTGAGTCTGTCAGATAGGTTCTCCACTTGTGTCTGAACTGTATCAAATTTATGAATAAACCCCTGTTGATCTTCTAGCGATGGTGGGACTATTTTTATTTGTTTATTGTGTTCTTTTTCTCTTTTTTTTTCTTTTTTGAATGGATGACTGAGGGGATATATACATGCTACCGTAGGTGATCTGGTGACCTTATTCGGGCATGGTCGATGTCGACTAGCCGTGGGTTATCACAAGCCGTGCCCGATTCGACCGGGACCTTTGGGTTCATTGCCTGAATGAAATCAAGTCACTTCAGCTACGATTGGCCATGAGGACTTTAGGGCTTACCCAGGAGTAGGTAGATATGGTTGTGCCACCTCGCGTTGGGAGGAAGACACGTGGGTCAGTAACCTGTGTTAATTGATGGGTGCGCTTTCCTGAACAGTACAAGGATTAGCAATGGGGTGGCACACTCGTAGAGTCGCACGTACAGGACAGTGAAGATTACCTGTGCCTCTATAGAGAGATGTATTCAGAGCGACTCCATCCTAGAGGACTTGTGGAGGTTAATGTAATTTTTTTATTTTCGGTTTGGCCTTCTCACCCTCTTTTTTGTGTTGTTTTCTCTCTCTTTTTTTTTGGAATGTTAATTCATATGTTACGAATGCAGGATGCCCATGATACCATGATAGCGAACTTACGAGCTCACTTGGCCGACATGGAGCAGGAGTTGGGTGACACCCGTGTAGTCTTGCATGTCTCGGTGAGTGCATGCAAATGCATATTCCTAATTACGACCCTAGATTCCTAGTGTTAAGTCACTAATTATCACCTCGGATGTGTTACAGCGTGCCCAGCTCGATGCAACCTCATCGGTAGTAGGGGCAGGTGGTGCTTCCTCTAGTTTATGGATCGCTTGCTCAGAATTAGATTTCCTCCATGAGCAACTTGCTCGTGCCACGTAGCGTGTAGCGGAATCAGAGGGAATACTTTCTGCTCAGGTGAGGGCTCTACCATTGAATTCCCTTTGTTCATGTCTTGCCATATTCCTGAGATGATGGATATGGCAAGAGGAAGAAATGCAGGAGACACTTGCTTGTGTCGTGCAAGGAGATGCTAGGATAGCAGAGCTGGAAGAGGAATTACGGCACCATTCAGATGATGACTTCTCTCGGGATGCCATGGAGTTAAGGATCACCCTCCAGCTGGAAAGGGAGGATAGAGAGAGAAAGGGACAGAGAAAGAGTGACAGCCGAGAGATCGACCGAAAGAGAAGAGTAAAGGGCCTTGGAGGCCCAATTATTTGAAGTCTGAACTAGTCTCGATCTTGCCGAGTAATGGTTAAGGGATGGTGAGGAGCGCTACCGAAGAACACGAAGCACAGCTTTCATGTCAGTAGCTTCTTCACTGCCCCCGCCGAACGACAAGGCACAAAAACGGGGAGAGAAGTGCAAGGTGGTATAAGCATCATCTCTCATAGTTTGAGAACACCCTCCTAGATTCCTCGCCTGGAGAGCGGTGAAAGGAGTGATGTTGGAAAAGAGGGTGGAACTTAATATACATGTTTTTAGAAAGACAAAAGATTTTCGGAGGGACTAATGGAGGTGTTCGGCTTCTTGTTCTTTGTCTCTTTCCTTGCCTTTTCAACTTCCTGCACACATTACTCAGAGAAACAAGTTAGATTTCATCCTGACTTGGCCCCTTGCTTAATAAACAGTTGTTTTGGAGCTAACCTTGACAGAGGGTCAAGGGGCCAAGCCTTTATCAATTAAGACGATGGTAAAGAAACAATGATGAATGCAGCACACATGCACTCAAGTGCAAACGAGAATTAAAATGAAATGTCGCACACAAATGTAATCAAGTGGAATGGGTCAATTTTTTTAGTTTTTATCTTCATTTTTATCCTTACTATTTCACCATTCATTTTTTTATCACCAGTCTTGCAATTAGTCTAAGTATCTTGCCAAAAATTCGGCAGCACCTCCCCTAGATTCAGAATGTTCAAAGTTGTAAATCAAGTGCTCGTCCACGGAAATAATTCGAGATGGCCCCAAAATAATGAGGATGCGCTTAAGGGCGGCGACATCCGTGAACCTGAGTCGAGTCCGGAAATGCCAATGGCTAGCCTACAAGGGGCTCTAATGACCCACGAAATGCTGTGGTCTCGATTCCGAGACGCAAACCTAGATTATCACCGAACTATATGGCGATTGATATATACCCCTTTAAAGAAGATCACCCGGAGACCATGCTATGAGGAAGCAAGCCCCCGGGGATCGGAGAGTGCTCAAAAACATCGACAACGGATCAGAGAGTTGGAAAGTGACATGGCAACTGAACAGTGGGGGAGGGGCCCCTTGGATCAGCGTCTAAATGAGGGAGTATGAGTTTCCCTCCTTTGGATCAGCAACTACGTGAGGGGTTATGAACCCTCTTGGATCGGCAGCTGGGCAAGGGAGAGAGCAGGCATAGCAGGGAAGAAAAAGGGTCAAGGGAGCTATAAACACATTCATGGATCAGGTCGAAAGGCCCTCAAAACTTCATTCATGGTAAGAAAGGTTTACATCTGATATAGCCCAATCGAGCATGAAAAGAGAAAACAGAGGAATCAAAAAGAAAAAAGATGCAGGAAACCCACAGTTAGATGAACCTGCTCATCCCACTCTCTGCTCCCTCTCTCTTCACACACTTTTTGTAGCTTGCCCAGGGGCGTGTCATCAGTTGGGGAGAGAGCAGAAACTGGGGGGTTCACTCGAGAGGGATCGATACAGAGAGAGCGCTGAGAGCCCCCTCCTCCTCCTTTTATGCAGGCACCAGGGGAAGCCCCCGTTGATGTGCATCATTTTAGCTCTGTAGGGGGCATGGGGCCTGTAGACGTGTCGGGCTCTGCCCTACTTTCGCCTGCACCGCTCAAAGTGAAGATGACATGCTCCATCGTTTGCACCGCTCGTGCAAGTGTCGTGGCAAGGTCCCTTGCTTGCAAGCTCACGAGCTGATGGTTGGAAAGCTATCAGCTTAAACGTCGATGGTTGAAAAGTTATCGGCTTAGTTACCGATAATTGGAAAGCTATCAGCTTAGTTGCCGATGGTTAGAAAGCTGTCAGCTTAGATGCCGATGATTGAAGAGCTGTTGGCTTAATGCCAATGATTGGGATGCTATCGGCTAGAAGGCCGATGATTGGGAAGCTGTTGGCTTAATGTCAATGATTGGAAAGCTGTCAGCTTAAAGTCGATGATCGAAAAGTTGTCAACTTAAACGTCGATAACTGGGAAGCTGTCGGCTTAAACATCGATAATCGAGAAGCTATCGGCTTGGAGCCGATGGTCGAGAAGCTGTCGACTTAAACGCCAATAATTGAGAAGTTGTCAGCTTAAACATCGATGGTTGGGAAGCTGTTGGCTTAATGCCAATGATTGGAAAGTTGTTGCTTAGATGCTGATAATTAGAAAGTTGTCGGCTCGGATGCCGATGATTGGAAAGCTATCAGCTTAAATGTCGATGGCTAGAAAGCTATCGACTTAGATGCTGATAATTGGAAAGCTATCGGCTCAGATGTCGATGGTCATAAAGCTATCGACTTGAATGTCGATGATTGAAAAGCTGTCGGCTTAGATGCCAATGGTTAAAAATCTATCGGCTTGGGTGTCGATGATTAGAAAGTTGTCGGCTTAAATGTCGATAATTGGGAAGCTGTTGGGTTAAAGCCAACAAGCTTGACGTTCGTCACTTCAACTAGGTGCACATCAAAGTACAGCTTTTGGTACACTCGGTAGGGAAGTATATTCGCTGCTGCTCCTGGGTCGATCAAGACCCTGTTGATAGGCTGTCCATTTAGCTGTCCCTTCATGTAGAGCGGCCTATTGTGGCTGCAGGTGGGCAGAAGCATGTCATCCTCCGTGAAGGCCACGGCTACTTCCGGTGACATCTTTGCCAGGCAGGCTCCAAGGTGTGCTGGCGTTTGGAGATGATGGCTTGCCACATCTCTTCATCCAGGGATAGCGTCTCCCAGACGGTGAACCGGGTTAGAATCTTCTTGAAGTGCCTAACTATCCGGTCAGTAGTGTGCACCTTAAGCAGCTTCATCTCTTCGGGCTTGGGGCGCTAGGTCAGAGGATGCTTGGTCTACTGGGTTTACTGCGGCCGGTGGAGCCTGAGGGGTCGATTAGGCTTCCCCTTTCTCTTGCATGAATTCGGCGAGGTTGGGGACGCCGTCAAATTCTTGTTTCAGCTGAGGAGGGGTTACTGCCGGTGGAGCCAGGAGGCTGCTTGCTACTTTGGCCGGCCGGGGCCCCTACGGGCGTGGCTGCCCTCCAGATCGGGCAATCAAGAATTCGGTGAACGAGGGAGTGCCCAGGCTTTTGGGTCCTTCGGGGTAGAGTCCCGATGGAGGAGGGACCTCTGCGCCTCGAACCTTAGGCTCGAGGACTTGGTATGGTTGCTCCCCCCTAAGCAGGGTGTTGCAGTCAGCTAGAGGAGGGTGCCCCTATTTTCTTCCCGATCTGCTGGCATGCTGGGAGGTGGATGCTTCAGCCTGATTCACCTCCGCTGGTTCATAGGGTGTTCCTTCTTCTTCTTTCTCTAGAGAGAGGGCAGTGTCAAACAATGCCGAGAGGGTGTTGCAGGCGACGACGACCTCTTTTTTCTTCTTATTTCTAGGCCTTCTCTTCTTCTTCTTCTTCTTCTTCTTATTTCTGTGTTCTTTCTTGTTGTAGGTGGGCCGCCTCATGACTAGCCGAGGGGCCGTATCATGCCATACAGGGTTCACCGGTGGTGGTGCTGGCCAGGGAGTGACACCCCTCACATGAACCTCCGGGGCAGGCCTGAGAGCCCGTCTCCTTCTGTTCTTCCTTGATGCAGACTGCCAACCCCCTTGATCCTGGGACGGCGCTACCACAAAAACTTCATAACTAGCACGGGTACTAGCCTCCGCCCACTCTTCAGGCAATTCCTAATACAAGGATATCATGTTGACGCCGAAAGTCATGTTGGGCATTTCGTGCGGCTGCGGAGGGTCCACCTTGTGCTCCCCCATGTCTAGTTCTCCCTTCTTGATTAAGGACTCAATGACTTTCTTGAAAACATAACAGTCCTCGGTGGCATGTCCCAACATCTGATGGTAATGGTAGTAGTGAGGGTCGTCTTTCTTCTTTAGGTCACCGGGCCTCTTCGGTTCTGGCAACGTGATTTTGTTGCAGCTGGTTGCCCATTCGAACAGGAGCCGAAACTTGTCTCGAGAAAAGGAATATAACTTGTTTCTTATTTTCTCCCTCAGCGAGGGACCTTCTAGCCATTCCGTGGATCTGGGCGGTGGAGGGTTTGTAGCCACTTTGGCATTTTCCTTCTGGTTCTCAAAAGCTTGAAAGTCTAATGTGTGGACTTCTGGGGGGATTGGCCTCTTCTCGGTCTGCCTCGCCCTCTGGCTTGATGCAGCTAGGGTGGAAGACTACCGGGCAAGGAATGTCTCGATCTCAGCCACTATATTATTCAGGCGGTCAATTTTCCTCCTTATCTACCATTATCTCCTAACTAAGGCATATATCTCTATTTGTAATTTCGTAAATTATCAAATTTACATTTATAATGATAATCTAGGGGTCTAAAGGCCTTAGAAATTGGTCTATGGGCCTACTTGAGTTGGGCTTAACCCTTTAACAAATATAGGGCCTTTAAATGAGTTAAAATAAATCCATGATTTTATTTTAATAGTCCTTAAGATATTTTTAAATATATTTAATCTCATGAAATTCCTAGAAAATTCTAGGGCGTTACATCCGCCTTCCTGTTTACCCCTTCTTCGAGTCTGTCCTCCATTATTATGGTCGATATCCAGAGCAACTTTCCCCCAATTCCTGGCGCATTCTTTGTGGTTTTATCTTGGTCCGCAACTGAGCTTCGGTTGACCCAACAATCTTCCTCTTCCGGTAGTTCTACAGCCTTCAGTGCTATACTGCTGACACGTCACCTTTTTACTTCTAGGCCAGGAGTGACCGAACACTTGTTCGGGTCACTTCCATGGTATCCAACATCAAGCGCTAGACTGAGCACTTTGTTTACATCACTAAGTGAGGGGGTAGCGACCATCTGAGCGATTGGGGCTTTGTTGCGGTTGCCCTCCTCCCTAGGGTTGATAGGTTGCCCACCCTGACCGTCGAGGAGTCCCAGGCGATCAAGACCCTCCTTCGCTTCCAACTCCTTGACGCTGACGTTAAGTTGACTCCAGCGGTGCTTCGGGAGCTGGGGTTGAGCCCCCCATTACCCCATGGTACTAGCCACATTGTGTTCCTGGCTTCCCTGGTGTTCGTCGTGCTAATTTCCTTAGCATTGCTCTTACAGGGGCACCCGAACTGTCGGAGCTACGGTATGAGACGGTCGAGCTCCCGCTCCATGCTCCTCACCCTATTGACCACATAGAGCCTGGCACTGAGCACGTCACCATCGCTACCCCCCGGGAAGCTGTCATCCTGCCTCTGGGATGCCTACCATACTCGCTTCCTGCGACGTTTCCAGCGGAGGACCCATCCGTAGTTCCCATGGCTAGTGTCGGGTCAAGTGCTTGGCAGGAAGTTTTCGAGGGGACAGTTAGTGTGCCCAAGGTAGATTCGGCCGTGCTGGGCTATCCTCATATCCAGGTGAACCTAGAAGAAGTTGCGACGTTGGACAGCCAATGTCGCCAGAAGAAGAGGAAGAGGCCAGCCGCCGAGGTGAGCCGCAAGGTGCCTTCTACTCCCCGATCTATGACTCCTCCAGCGCTGGCGCCCCTTGAGGTATCGGATCCCGCTCCGTTCGCCGCAGTTCCTGCTGAGGGTGTCACGGACAAGGGCAAGGCACCCTACCAGGAGGTCCCCAAGGAGCGCCTGGCGAGCATCAACTAGGTGAGGGCTCGCCTCTTGCCACCAGTGGTGCCCCCGGCTCCCCGCTTCCTGTCGCCGGAAGAGCCTACCTTCGGGCACGCTGGTCGGGCGGAGGCATTTGCCCAAATGGACAAGGGTATCCAGAAGCTCGACCGGATCGGGATATTTGAAGTTGGGGCTGGCAAGGAACTACTTGACCTATCGGTGAAGACCCTGAGTTCGGTCGCTAGAGCATTCAGCCTCTGGGGATGCCATTTTACTAGCATCGCGTAGGAGCTGGAAGTCAGCCTGGACGCACGGCGGGTGTTGGCGACCTAGTGTGACGAGCTCCAGGGGCCACAAGCGACGCACGAGGCCAAATGTGCTGAGCTTCGAGGGTGGCTCGAGCAGTTGGAGCTGGCCTTGGAGGGAGTCGCACGTGATCGGGACGCTCTTTGTAATACCCTGCACGGACCTTACGTACAAGGTACAAGAGTTTGCACCGACCTAACTTTCAACAAATACTAAAACATGCACAGACCTGTGAAAAGCAAGTACTAATGATGAAATGAGTAAGCGTGATTTTGTGTGAAGATCTACCATGCATCAAAGTTCATCAAAATACCCAATATTACCATGGTTAATATGATGACACCAAAGTCAACATTCTTAGTCAGTCTGGTCAACACCACTGTTGCCAATCATTCAAAACATATTCAGCTCACAACAGTAGATACCTAATTTTGGACATCCCGCGGACCATGTCTAGCCATCATAGAAGTGACACTTTTTTCTTGGTCGATTGGGAGCGTGGGGTCTTATCTTTGTTTAGGTAGACTCCACCATGTCCCTCTGCGGATCCCTGGAAGGCCAGATAGCTAGCCGCCCATAACCCAGGGTGGCCAGATGGCTGGCCGCCCAGCCCATTCTAGGGCGGCTACATAGTTGGCCGCCCAGCCTCCAAGGTGGCCAGATAGTTGGCCGCCCAGCCTTCAAGGTGGCCAAATGGTTGGCCGCCCAGCCTTCAAGATGGCCAAAGAGCTGGCTGCCCTCACCCTTAAGAAGGCCATCAATCTAGCCGCCCAGCTCCTTAGATGGCTAGAACCTTGGCCGCCTCCTATCAAATGTCAGTCAACTCCACGTTTTTGCCAACTTCGGGCATGTCCTCTGAAACTGCTCCCACTCTGGGAGGTTTAAGACCCACGTAGCCTCACACGCACTCTATTTTCAAATATTTTTTGGAGGGAGACTGCCCCCACATACAAGAGGCAATTCTGAATCATCTCGGGGAGGAGTTGGGACACTTGAGAGAGGAGATTTTCGGAGGAGTTGGGACACTTTGGGGGGGAACTTGGTGAGAGAGATTCGACATTTTCTGGAGGAGGAGAGGAGGCTAGTTCTGGGAGAGCTCAGAGAGAGAGCTGTGAGGATGAGAGTACCTTCCCCCGACCTTCCCCTGGTAGCAGAACCCACCATTGGAGAGCTCCACTGCAGATGAATCCAGTTGCAGGGGGCGGCCATCGACATGGCTGCCCACCACCCTTGAGCGGCCACAAAGCTAGCCGCCCTCCTGTTGGTTGACGGGCAACCCCGTCTTTCCTCTCACTTGTTCTCCATTCTGCTGCTTTCTATTCCATTTTATTACGTTGCATGCATACTAGGTATTGCCTAGATCCCTTGTTTTCTAAAGAGGTTTTTCAATCCCAAAACATAGGGAAGGCAGATGGTCGAAAGTCTCGGCCATCTCCCTTCTCACCCCCCTCCCCGCTACGATCACCACCATTTGTATGTTTTCTTGACTTCTATGAGCATTTACTACACTTTCTCAATCTAATGGTCTTTCTATTTGCTGGTTAATTTGTAGGAGCTTCGTCATTGACTCGCAGGGCTCCTTGTTCTTGGCCGGCCGAGAGTGATGATAGAAGAACCCACCATTCCCGTTCCTAAGGCGTTCACGATCATCCCTACTCCTGTGAGGCCCAGGTATAGGTCTCTGGTGATCACATCATTTCTTCATCTCTAACCTTTGCATTGTAGGTAGCAGCAGCACAAGTTCAGAGGGAGGCCATCGCGGCATCGCACCAACCAACGCCCGACTTCACCACCTTCCAGCACCTACAGTGGTGTCAGAGCCTAACTCTCCCTTTGAGCTTAACATCCCGAAGAGTCTTGAAAATGGATGCTAGAGGGCCATTCGGAACGTTGTTTCCTTCATTAAGCCTCTTGTTGTTGTTGTTGCCCACCTTCTTCTTTTCCATTCTTGCTTTTAAATATTTCGGGGTATTACATAGTGTGGCCGCAAACCACGACAAAAATGAGAAATAGGCATGGAACTCTCCTCCGTGGCACCACATCGTAGAAAATACTCATCAAATTCGGTGATGTACTCGGAGACGCACCAGTCTCCCTGGCTAAGACTCTGCCACCTATCGATGAGTTGCTGACGGTATGTGGCAGGAAGGTACTTTTGCAAGAGTTTGACCTTTATCTCACCCCATGTATCAACCTGGGGCTCCATACACTGAAACAATAGGCTCTCTACGTTCTTATAATAAGTCTGTGCCTGTCCTATCAGCTTCGTGGTCGCAAATCAGACTCTTCAGCGGTCTGTCATATCGGACCAATTGAAGTATCGATCCATCCCGGCCTCCCAATCTAGATAGACCTTCAGGTCCAAAGACCCATCAAAAGTGGGAGGATCTACCCGAACAGTCCTGAGGGTCTGCTCGTCCTCTTTATAATCACGATTCCATCGTGGAACACAATAGTCATGACCATACCCCCCATGTTCATTATCGGATGCATAGTCATCCACCTCGGGGACTCGGTGCCTCCTATTGTCTACCACTTGAGCCCTTGGAGTAGTAGGTGGCTGAACCGGCTCCTGTTGACCATTTGTAGGCGCGGGGGGCGCCTTGACCGGGGATCTCTCTAGGACGGCGGCTCTCCCTACCAGACCATGAAAGGACTGGTCTGACTCTTCGACCCGATCCTCTAAGACCTTCATTCTCTCTTCTAAGCGTGTACCTAGGCCATCTACACGCGTACTCAACCCATCCAACTTATCTACCCGCGTACTCAGCTCATCCACTCGCGTACTCAGCCCATCAATTTTTTCCATGAGAGTTCAAAACATATCGACCACAGATGGCTCATCGGGACTATGGACTCGGGGATCTGCCATAGGTGGTGGTGGAGGTGAGTATTGGGTACCTCTTCAAGTGGACGTGCAAATGATAAGGGGTTGAATGCACTGACTAAGGTGAAGTGATGCACCTACACTTAACCAATATCCGGCACGTGGCGGAGATGGGGATCCGAAGACCCTCTCATGCAAGTGAGCTACCTTCCCAATAGGCGTAACCTATCGTTTCAGTAATGTCTTTTGATATACCGGGTATTGGGATGAAATGCAAACCTAAGACAAGATGACCTTAGACTCAAGACACTTTTTTTTAATGCAAAGACTACCCCAGACTCAACCCCGCTCTGATACCATTTTGATGTGGGACTATGACGTGGACTCGGTACCAATTTGATGCCGAACTTGAGACTCTAGGCAAGCTCGCTACTCATCCCACACAAGGGAAATGTGCGGATCTGCGTGGTTGAGAAATCGGTAGCGAGTCAAGGGTATTTGGCTCTTCTGCGTGCTTGGAATGAGTCACGGGACAGGTCTGACACTCACAACTCACAACGGTGACTAAATTTAACTAGCTCAGAAATAAACTACTCACATGCAGTGGCAAATAGAACTTAAACCAAATGAGCAAATACGATAGAGGGTGACGAGTGTACCTCCACGCTCGGGGCGTGGGGAAGACGTTCCGGCCAAGTTCTGTAACTCCCAGTACAATAATAAAAGTTAGTTACAGCAGTGATTTTATTTGCCCATGAGCAGATAAAATCACTGTTGTAATTAACTTTTATTATTGATCACTACTATAATTAACTTTTATTATTGTACCGAGAGTTACGGAACTTGGCCAGGACATCTTCCCCACACCCTGAGCGTGGAGGTACACTCGCCACCCTCTCTGTCGTATTTACTCATTTAGTATAAGTTCTCCGCGCACATCCGCACGCTTCCCTCGCTAAGGGACATTTGCGAGCTCGTCTAGAGTCCTAGGCCGAGTCCGTGGGTCTGTCCCGCATCACCGGCCCAGACTCGAGCCGCCATAGTAGGAGGTCCACAGTAACTAGCCTAAAGTCGTCTCTCTCGGATAGCCTTGTCACCACTCCTTGGTGGGACCACATGCGTGTCGAAAGGCTATGACTAGTGGAGGGTCACTGAAGAAGTAGACTCTCTAACTATAAAAAATCATTCCAGAACTGGAAAAAGTACAAGGATCGCTCCTTGTACTGACACCGACTCACGGTGACACAAGTCGAACATACACTACCTCCCGGGACCCCACGGCTCCCTCGCACATGACCCCCACACGATGCCCAGTATCAGTCGGACTACAGGTCAACACGTGGATTGAGATCCACTCACCCGGGACTCAAATTGGCAAGAATGGAACTCTATTTGGACAGAACCCAAGTGGCGGTCCACTCTGGGCCGTCCCAGGATAAAAACGGTCGAGCGATAGACCACAAGGTGAAGAGAGGTGATCACCCATAGGCCGCCACTCAGAGATGAAAATGGTCTCCTGAGGACCGTTTAAAATAGAAATGGTCCACCTTGGGCCGCTTAAGGAGTGAAACGGTCCCCCCTGGGACCGCCACGCCACAGACTACACGAAAAGGGGTAAACGGTCACCTGGTGACTATTGGGGATAGAAACGGTCTCCCTTGAGACCGCCAAGTGGGGTTAAACGGTCACCTCATGACCGCCAAGTCCAAAAACTATTCAACAGTCAAAATGCAACGGTCAAAAATGCCTCTAGATTCACGCTGGCTCCGCGAGGGAAATGGTCGGCCACTTGGCCGCCGCAGAGGGTAATGGTCAGTCGTTCGACCGCATACCTTGCCGACACTCCCTGGTTGGCTAGCGGTCACCTTGAGGGCCGACAATGCTAAAAACGGTTCCTGTTAGGGCCATTTTCTTCCTAGAAAATCGAGAATGGTGGGAACGGCCCCAAAATGCCATTCCACACCCCATTCACCCCCAGGTGAAGGGGAAACAAGGGGGAAACCCATCCCCATGCCCCAGAGCATCGTTTGATGCCATCAAATCATGAAATAACGCGATAAAATCCTAGATTCAGCGCTCGATCCCCAAAGCATAGTTTTCCCTTCCCAGCATGAAATAACCCTCTCTCGACCTCCCATCGGCCTAGAAATCACGGGGAAGGTAAACAACGAGCTAAGGATCCATCACCCAACCTCAAGGTCGCCCGAAACACGACGGATTGCCGTCGATCTCTAAAAATCACTTTGAAACCCTTGAGCTCCCATGAGCTCCCACGAACCGCACGCCGCCGCGTTCACCTCGCTGCCGTCGTCACCACCACGCAGTCACCTCACCACCGTCTGCAGCAAGAGGGGAGCGCCACCGCGGTCGTCACGCCGGAGGAGGAAGAGAAAGAGAGGGGGCAAGTCTCACGGGGGAGAGGGGAGGAAGAAGAAGAAAGAAGAAATGAAAAAGAAAAGAAAATGAAATGGTAATTTATAGGAAATCTTGATTTTTTGAAAAAATATGAAAAAATAATATATATATATATATTTCCTCGATCCTCGGAACATGCCAGACACACCGGTACCGTCCAGGAGTAGGAGAATGCAACGGTTTACCCTGTACAAGGTTCCGTAGGTTTGTCTGAAAAAAACACGCAGGAATCACAAAACACGTTCTGAGACCTCCAAAAGTGATCCGAAACTCACAGATCCTGACCCGAAAAATATCTAAAAAATAGTTCTGGGCATCATTTCGACTATTTTTACACATTTTTCTGAATTAGTGAATTTTTGGTGCAAATATCAGATTTTCAGAAATTAAGAAAATTCCCAATTTCCTTTCTATTTAAACTCTCAACTCCCTCTCTCTCCTCCCTCATTTCTCACCTCTCTTTCTCTCTCTCTTTCTCTCTCCTCTTTGGGTCTCTCGGCACGGGGTGCACACCGTTGCGAAGCTGGCCGAGGCGAGGACGCGATGGGGTGATCGGGATGCGAGATAGAGCGGCGGTTTGAGCGTGGCGTGGCGCGATCCCTTGGTGGATTCTGAGAAGGCGTCGATCATGTTCCTGGTAGTTTTCGACCTGGATTAGTCGCTTCGGGGCACAGTTTCTTCAGTGGAGGTAGGGAGACTGATCGCCTACCATTCCTATATGTTTTCCCTGTAGTTTTACGTCATTCGGTGCTAGAACGAGTGAGTTTGGGCTCGTTGTAGTTTTTTAGAGTTCATAAACTTCATTGAAAAACGGTGACGGTTCTGCGATCAGTTAGTGTCAATGGACTCCCTAGAACGTCAGTGTTCCACAGTCACTGATTTCGTGTCGATTGGCAGTCATATGGGACCGTTAGGAGCCTGGGAAGTCTGGTTACTCCATTTGGGTTAATTCCGTAGAATTGTCCGTTTCTCGCTGTTTCTCAGCCGATCTGACTCCCGTTGGAGTCTATGTGTTGTGTATGACTATCACCATTGTATCCCCTTCGTTTTGGAACGAACGGGGCGTGGAAAGGCCACGATCGAGCCGATCCCACATTTTGCTGGCCGTAACGCCTTCGCGGTTCAACGGCAACCGCTCAAGGCGCATGGGTGACTAGTTTCGGACCATTTAACGTGTCTCGGTTTCAGGTTGAGTGGTCAGTCGATAGACTACTCTTGTGCTTGAGCGGCCAGGAGTGGTCCGCCTATCCCTCCGTGAGTGGCTGGTCCTCAGCCGTTCAGCTTTTCCATTGGGTTGAGCGGCCAGGTCCTGACCGCTTATCCCAGTTGACCTTTGGTCAATAGTTTTGTGTCGGTTCAGACAGGCGATTTGGTCAAAACCATTCTGACCGACACTGTAGTAGGTCGGTTGGCTTGAGCGGCTAGTCCTTAACCGCTCTAGCCTTTAGGCGGCCCAGCCCTAACCGTCCATCCATTTTAGTGTCTAGGGGTCAGTTCTTTTGAGCAGTTGGCCCCCAACCGTTCATCCCCCTTGAGTGGTCCATTATAGACCGTTCATCCCTCTTCGAACGGCTTCCATCTAGACAGTTCATTCACCGAGCGGCCTTCTTCTGACCGCCCAGTGAGCCTTGTCCGTTGTCTCGTTTGTTGGTCATGATGGCTTGTCTCGTGTCTGTCTGTCTTATGTACATGTCCCAGGGCGGTGTCTGAGTGTCGTTTCCCGACTTCCGGTTTCCCGATATCTTGGCTTGACCTTATGATTTGCCCGTTGTCCCGTGGACGTCTCTCGATGTCCTATGAGGGCTATGACCAAGATATAAGGTGGCCAGGAGTGTTCTTGCCATGGGCAGTCTTCTGTACTACTTTTTTTTTGTCATTGTCTTGTTCTAGTCAACCCGGTTAGATCTAATGGTTGACGTAAGACCTTGTGTGTGTCTCGACGGTTCTGTCCAGTTCGAGACATGATTTGGTTCTGGATGCCGTGAGGTATCATCTTACCCCGTTCTGCGTATCCAGGTGTGCTGAGGGTTCTCGGTGTTCCCTCAGGTTTCCGTGAGTCATTTTCTCTGGCTTAGGATTAGACCGATTGGTGGCTTGTTCCGCTTTGTACGACGATCCCAGTTTAGACCTTACGTCTATTCTGATGAAACCTATGAACTTCTTTGCATCGATATAAACCCAATATCGATGATGGAGCCAACCATCGATCGACTGGCACATCGCCCGATCAATGATGGAACCTACCAGTTTAGACCTTACGTCTATTCTGATGAAACTTATGAACTTCTTTGCATCGGTATAAACCTAATATCAATGATAAAACCAGTTGTTGATCGACCGACATATTGCCCAATCAATAACAAGACCTATCCAGTTCAGACCTTACGTCTGTCCTGATGAAAATCACACATCCTTGCATGCCCCACCGATGATAGAGCCTACCCAGTCTAGTCCTCACGCCTATTCTGATGAAACCTATAAACTTTCCATTGCATCGATATAGATCCAATATCGATGATAGAATTATGCATTGGTCGATCAGCATATTGCCCCGGTTAGCTTTGAAACCTCCCCGGAAGGGACCATTCGTCTGTTCCGGATGATATTTTAAACCCCTTCATCCACATTTCTATAAATGACCTCACTTGCAGCACGTACGGCCAAAAATACATCTGTTATTACCAACAAATTTGGTTTAGGCACCCTCTGGATACTATCACACGGTGGAGCGAGTTCCCCATCCTTTCCCTGAAAGGGTGGATGCTCTCCTGCTGAATACGGGTTATCCGCGTAAGGACTGCTAAAACTGTTACCAACTCTTTATTAAATTATGATAACACGATAAGTGAAGAGCAAACACATATGAGACCAGCATAAAGATTCTTTTTCATTTTATAAAGAGAAAGAGAATACAAGAGGAGCCCCTGAGGGGGAATTATATTACAAAAAGGGGGAAGAAAGAAGAGATGTTCATTGGCACCGAAAGATGTCTTCGAAAGTCAGGAGACCCACATGTGGAGCGGCCCCCAATTCCTGTAGATGAGCCTCTTCTTCCTGTAGCCGAGTAGACTCGTCCCAAAGAGACGCCACCTATCCTTCCAGCAGGGCTACTTCCTCGACAAACTGTGACCGAGAAATTGTTATCTATGGTAGTTCAGCCCAGAGATAAATCAATTTAGCTTCTAGAATGCCTATCCGGTTGTGTATAAACTGCTCCCGTTGTGCCAGAGCCTGCAGTTGGCCTCGGTGCTCCTGAAGGGTAGAATCCATCTTCCCCAGCTCAGATTTGCACTCCACCTTCTTCAACTTCAAAGCTGCCAGTCTGTCAGTCATAACATGTGCTAGGAAATCCTGGCGGTGTACAAATTTCAGCAACAACAGAGCACGTCGGGTCCACGTTTCTAAAGGACAGCCCATCGCCTGCAGACCAGTCGTGAAGCGGTTAGCTATCTCCTTTAGCTGTGTATAAGTCAGCTTGGGCTGGGACTCCACTAATTGGCGCAACATGTCCAAATTCTGCCAGACAAAGCTCTCGGAGGAAGCAAAGCCGAAGGAAGCAGGTGAGGCTACTTCAAAGGTTACCTCACTATCAATGTCTGCCCACAGTGCGACGTCCGGTTGGGAGGAAGAGGACGGGAGATTTGCTAGAAGGGTTGGCTGAATTTTCTCTATAATTTCTTGCAGAGCTGAGGACTCCTCCACCGCCACCTCTTCAAGGGCTGCTGCTCGAATACTCATAGGAGGAGAGCTGATGAGTCCTGGAACTGTCCCTTCCTGGGTCTCTGGCATGGGAGCTGCATCTTCAATATTTACTTCCCAGGTCACCCCCTCCTCTGGTCTTGAAGCCATGGAGATTGCTTCTGGGCCAGTTATGGATAATAGGCCAGTCTCGGCGGCAGTTGCCTCCTGCTCGGCCACCCCTATTTTGGGTGTTGATATTAGACTTAAACCCTAGGGCTTTTCTGCTCCTATAAATAGATGCCCAGTTCGCAGGTCACAAAGGGGGGCTCTTTCTAGACGCTGGGTGAAGCCATGTTGCACCGACTACTCTTCTCTTCGACCCTGGCTTGAAGAGAGAAGTATTAACTTTCTATTCCATGTTCAAGGGCTTGATTTAGTTGTCTCTTCTCTTAGTTCTAGTCCTCCCAAATCTCAGTTTTATTATAGTTGCACAGTTTTCTGCTACACTTGCACTTTTCTTCATATTGCATAACATATTCCCGCAGTTATATTGTGTGTTTTCTCCCTCAATTTGTTCTATTCTTATCACAATATACACACCTATCTTTTGCACCCTTCCACAAGGGTTAAGAATCTCCCCCTAGTGCGTTCTCCCTCAATCTTTCATGCTATTTTATCACTACGGGATTGATGCTACACCTACATGGATCTAATGGGTTTTCCTTTGTGGTTTGATCTTTGTTTTGCAGGAGAAGCATGATAGAACGTGAGGCCCTCTTCCTCTAGCCGGCTGGAAGGAGAGGAGGTTGATCCCACAAGTTCCCCGCACCCCATTTCTTAAGCGTGATCAAGTCTTCATCCTTTTCTAAGGTACACGGCGTCGTTCCTCTCATCTCTTCATCCTTTTGATGTTGTTGCAACCTTGGTGGCGATCACAGTCAGTTCTTCTATTCTCATCACCCATCCTTTATGCTTTCATGCCGGTTCATGCTTCATGCATATGACACTTGCATAGTTTTGAGGGGGCGGGGGTGGAATAACCATCAACATCCGGGTCATTGTATTATTGTGTGGGTAGTTCCGTATCCATACATAGTGTCCGTCAAAGGACCTGTGACTCATCAGACTGCCACCCAAGGGGTGTCACAGTGTAATCCCTATGTCAGACAATGTTGATACCGAGGACGTAGGGGTGCTGCGGGCACCATTGTGCTGGAGCGGTCAAGCATCGCTACGGTCGAGGCGACCGAATGATGCAAGCACCACTTGTGAAGGGAGCGGTCGGGCGGTGCTGAGATAGAAGTGGCTGAGCATTGTTGAGATTGGAGAGGTCAGATGGCGTGAGTGCAGCCCTGCCTGGAGCGACCAAGAACCATTGAGCTTGGAGTCGTCGGGTGTCATGGGCACCGTTGCGACCAGAGCCGTTGAGGCTATAGGCCTCACTTTGACTGGAGTAGTTTGGTGCCATTAGTACAATGGTGACTAGAGTAGCTGGGCAGTCGGGTGCCAAGGGGCACCGTTGTGATTGAGGTTGTTGAGTGGTCAGACGTCGTGGGCCCCAACGTGACTGGAGTAGCTGGCAGTCGGGTGCCGGGGGCACTATTGTGACTGAGGTTGTTGAGCGATCAGGTGCCGCAGGCCCCGATGTGACTGGAGTAGCTGGCAGTTGGGTGTCGGGGGCACCGTTGTGACTGAGGTTGTTAAGTGGTTGGGCGTTGCGGGCCCCATTATGACTGGGGGAGCTGGTAGTCGGGTGCCGGCGGCACCGTTGTGACTGAAGAAGCTGAGCGATCAGGTGCCGCGGGCCCCGATGTGCCTGGAGTAGCTGGCAGTCAGGTGCCGGGGCACTGTTGTGACTGAAGGAGCTGAGCGATCGGGTATTGTAGGCCCCGATGTGACTGGAGTAGCTGGTAGTTGGGTGCCAGAGGCACTGTTGTGATTGAGGTTGTTAAGTGGTCGGGCACCACGGGACCCATTGTGACTGGAGGAGTTGGCAGTTGGGTGCCGGAGGCACCGTTGTGACTGAAGGAGATGGGTGCCATGAGACCTTGATGGTCGTGCCTGGGGACCATTGACAAAGGTAGAGGCCTGACACTTCATCTTGCGTCGGGACTTGTGAAGTATGCCTATTGTCCAGGTAACGACACTGAGGGCATGCTTATCGAGGTGGCACCAAGGTGGCATACGATCATCGAGGCGGGGAGCTGGACAGGGCGCTTTTATTGAGCCGCATCTGTCGATGCACGATCATTGAAACAGAGACTGGGCAAGGTGCTCTCATCAAGTAATGTCTGTGTAATGACCCAAGATCCGAGTACCGAAAAGGAACCGGTGCAACTTGAATCTCGGCCCGCCACCCACGAGCCCGAAGACTCAGAAGGGTTAAAGGATGGTGTGAGGGTACACAAGAAGCTAAAATAACTACAGAGGTAGCACAGTGAACAAATAAAAAAATAAAATAAAAAATTAAATAAATAACTAAACTGTTACAAGGTTCAGTGTATCTCATGTCAAAAAATAAGTACAGTTAACAGAAAGAAAAGTACAAGTACACAGGGCATACCCCGGCTCTAGCAGCTGACAGCTAACTCTCGGTGAACGAACCACGAGGAATCTCGGACGTGCCTCTCGATGAACCTGCCTCACCTGAAAATACATGGGTGAGTCTTATTTCATAAGCTCAGTAGGGATCTTGCGGACCCCCACCTCGCACGGAAGAAACAAGGCGAAAGGCACGATCAAGCACGGAAGGCAACACTACCTAACGAGAGTACGGTTGAACCAACAAGCAATAATAAATAAACAGAAAAGCTCTCTACAACTATCGGTAGTGTACAAACCAACCTCGGTCCAATGAAACACAAGTCTGTACTTGCCAGGAGACAGGAGCTCTACCCATTAGAAGAAAGACCGGATGCGTCCCTTGACGTCTTACACCGATCCCAAGTGCCTCCCTACTCGCCCCAGGCAGAGACTGAGACACGCAATAGGTACCATGAACAATGACTAGTTGGGGTCACGCTCATCAGTGCGCGTCCTCTACCCCCAACTACGTGTGCACACACAGACCATCTGCTATAGGTCGGGTCCTCTAGCTGGTTTTTCCCCCCACTGGACTCTGGTGGCAAAGGCAAGGGGCCCACGAAGACCAGCCTAAAAACCGTCTAACTCAGGTCAAGCTCTCCACCACTCCCGGGTGGGCCCGCACCTGTGTGCGCAGGAAGCTACGACTAGTGGACAGGTCACTGGAAGGTAGACTCTCCAGTCAATGAAAAACAACGTCTGAACCAGACGGAGTACAGGGGACTGCCCCTTGTACCAACACTGACTCACGGTGACGTAAGCCAAAAATGCCACGTCTCGGGACCCCCACGGCGCCCCACACCTGGTCCCCATATGATGCCTAGCATCAGTTAGTCCACGGGTCAACACATGGATCGAGGTCTGCTCACCCGGGACTCGAATCGGCACAGAAGAAATCACCGGCTAGGCCTCAGATGATGAATAGTCTATCAGTGGCCACTCATGGATGCACGACTGACTCACAGTCGTGCGGGGGAGAATGGATGGTCCAACTTAGCCGTCCGACACTCCCAATGGAAAACAGACTATAATGCACCTGCCAAGGGGCGTTATAGTGCTTAACGGACCAACAAGGGTGCGTTAAGCCCCAAGCCACGAAAGTGAACATAACGCACTCCTCTAGGGGCGTTATGTACATAACGGACTAGACATGGTGCGTTATGTCACAGAGTGAAACAAACTATAACGCACTCCTCTAGGGGTGTTATAGGCATTAATAGACCAGCTCTGGCGTGTTAAGTGGAAGGTAAGGGCGTTAGGCATAACGCACCTTCCCTGAGGTGCTATAGTACATAACGGGCCTCCCTAGGCGCGTTATGTGACTAGGACCCCCAACGGTCAAAAACCAATAGTCAAAAAATCATTACGCACCAGCACCGACGCGTCATGTCTGAAATGGTCGTCAGTCGAGGGACCGTTAAGCCCATGAAGACCAGACTCAAATCATACGAAGCATAATGCACCTGCCTGGGCGCGTTGCGCCCATAACGGCCTCTGGGACGACCGCTATATCGTCACGGTGGTGAAACAGCGAATGAAACCCAAAAACACCAACCACACCCCCATACCTCCACAGGAGAGGGGGAAATCAAGGGAGGAGCTCCCCTGAGACCCCTACCATGCATCTAAGCCATCGAAACACCGAATCGTGGCCTAAAACCATAGATCGGGCGAACTCTCCCCAAATCATGAAAAACCCTCCCCGGCAAGAAAACCCCGCCTCACAGCCTTGCCTCGACCTACAAACCACCGGAAAGGAATGCAGGGAGCTAGGGAACGTCACCATACCTCAATGGAGTGAATGCTCTGCCGAATCGACGCTGAAATCGTGAAGAATACTTTTAGAAACCCTCATTCCTCCATAAAATTCCACAATCTTTACGCCGCCACGACTGCCTCGTCGTCGCCGTCATCGCCACGCCGTCACCCTGCTCCATCTACAGCCGGTGGGAGCTCGTCGTGTGCCCATAGGTCGAAGATCTTTGAGTCCTCTTTCCAACGGCATAACCACTCTCTGATCAGACTTCGGATCTGGTCATACCGATCATTCTCATGGAGGCGCGCAGTTCTGCCCTGTGACAGGCCAGCAACAAGGGGCCCCCGGATAAATCCAGAATAAATATGTCGGAGAAGAATCAGTGACCGCCGCTCCCAGGGGTCAACCTGGGACCCTCCGCCAACATCTCGATGAACCGCCGTGTCCAGAAGCCTCCAGGAGACCAGCATCCCTTTGGATGCCCGTGTACGCTGTCCTACCGGTCGAAAGTTGCAGATTCAGAGTCATCGCCCCATCACCGCCCAAAACTGCCGCCTTGCTAACCCGTCAACCCGAGATTGGTGCTCCCGGACCCCATGTATTTTCTATTACCTCCCTGCGTGGAGTGGGCTGTTGAAACACTTTGTACTTAATAATCATTGTTGTACTGGGAGTCACGGACTTCGGCCGAGACGTCTTCCCGACGCCCCGAGCGTGGAGGTATATCCGCCTCCCCCTTTTTGTCACTTTGCTTAGTTGGTATACATTCTTAATGCCACTGCTTGTGAGTAGGTTAATTTCTTTGCTAGCTCGCGATACATCACCACTGTGAGTTGTGAGTGCGAGACCCGACCCGTGACTCGTTCCGAGCACGAGAGCTAGCCGATCACCTGAGGCTCAACGCCGGTTACTCAACCGTGCAGATCATCGTGATTCACTCGATGGGGACGACTGTGAGTTAGCGCTCCTTGTTTAGGGCATATCGCCTCTTCTGGAGCTCATTTGGTGTCACGTTGTAGTGTCGCTGCTGGTCGCGTCATCTTGCTAGTCATGTCAATCTTTAGAGTCCAAGATCTCAACCCGTCCGTGTCGAGTCTCGTAGTCGTCCCACATCACTTTGGTTAAGAAACGTGCACAGACTTTGGTTGGGAACAAAAGGTGCACGGACTATGTGTGCACTGACTTTATAACCACAAATGCAAAACCTGCACGGACTTCATAATATGCACCTGACGCGAAAGCGTGCAAGGACTTTGCAAAACCTGCATGGACTTCAGAAATGTGCAAATGTGCAAATCGTGCAACATGCACGGACTTGGTGGTCAAACAACAACATGCATAGACTTGATGGTCAAATCAAGAACATGCACGGACTTTGGTGTTCGCACCAAACATGCACGGACTCAATGAAGCAAAACATACAGATGCAAAACGTGCACGGACTCAACTTAAGGATGTGCAACATGCACGAACTTTGCCAAAGTGTACTATGTGAGAGATGCAGAACAAAACGTGCACGGACTCAATTTTTGATAAAGCCAAAGAAACATGCACGGACTTCATTCTCACATGCAACCAGCACGGACCTAGTCTGTATGCAGCAACAGAAGTTGCACGAACTTTATTTTGGAGAAAACATGCACGGACTTGTTTAAGGGGATGTGCATGGACTTTGATGTATGCACGGACTTGAGGTTTATGCACTAACTCACTATGCACGGACTTGGTTTGAAAAAGCTGCACGGACTTTGTTCAGTCTAAGGAAGAAAAGTGCACGGACTCACAATCCACGAACTTGAGGTTTATGCACGAACTCACTATGCACGGACTTGGTTTGAAAAAGCTACAAGGACTTTGTTCAGTCCAAGGAAGAAAAGTGCACGGACTTGACTGGTTTGAAAAACCAGCACAGACTTTGTTCAGTCCAAGGAAGAATGGTGCACAGACTCACAATGCACGGACTTGGGTTCATTTCAACCAAAACAGGCATGGAGTTAAGATGCACAGAC
>JANBPO010002327.1:0-11515 GCA_024336825.1 Amorphophallus titanum
ATCCCATTTACCTCATTTCCCATCTCTCATCTTCAACCTGCACTTCCCAGTTCGTAGGTAGTAGAGTACTAGTGACTTGAAGAGGATGCCATAGTGTCATCTTGAAGCTTCAGGAGGCGTGTCATATACCATCGGAAGAGTCTCCCTATCCACTTCACAACGGCGGTGGTCTCATCCCTGTCTGAGTTCATGGCTGCCCGGAGGAGCCATCATCGCCGGACTGTGCCACTTCTTCCTGACAGTCATCTAGAGGTGAGTTGCAAAGGCTCCCACGGCCAAACTCCTGAATTTACGGAAGCAGGCCTTGGCTGAGAGCTTCTAAGACGAGTCTACTTCCAGCACCAAGAAGCGGCACCCCATTCGGCATCCAGAGAAGAGAGTTCTCAATTTTCTCCCCCGGGTGCGCTGTTCTGTTCCCTCTGGGACTGAACAGACACCCAATCACTGTTCTGATCCTCGCCATCTTCTCTGACCTCCTCTTGCGTTGCCATCCTCCCTTCGAAGCGGAGTCGTCCATGAATCTAATGGTTCCAACTTCGCCTGAATTAGAGTCCGGGAGCATCTGTGGTAGCCTCGTCTTCCTACTGTTGTGGTGCAGAAGCTGTCAGAACCAGAAAGTAGAGGCCCAGTTCACGACTCTGCCCCAACCATTGCCGCCAACCAGAAATTCCCCTAAAATTTGGACGTCCTCCCGGGCCAACCCAGGAGATTTTGCAGTTGGTTTCATCGCCGATGGAGTTTGGGAGAGTCCGCAGTGGCGTCGACAGTGACAGCCTGTTCCCTTTTCCAGAGGGCTGGCAGAACCGACATCTTCTTCGTTCGGCCTTTCCAACTTAGTTTTCCCCACCCCGCCTGGCCAGCTTAAAGCCCCTCCCTGCGTGGAGGTAGTTTTGAGTGTAATTCAAGTTAACCCCCACCCCGAGATCCCCCTCCTGTGAGAGGTGTAGTGGTGTACTATTCTAAATTCTTAGGTCAAAGCTACACCGACGTGGCGAGCAGGTGCGTCCCCTCACCTCATCGCTCGCCCTCATCTCCAGCCAGGATCGGCGTCTTCATGCTGATCAGGTGAGACTCTGGTCACTCTTCTTTGTTGGCATTCCTTGCTTATTTAGTATTGCATCCTAGCTCCATCGTTGGTGAGGGAGTGCCCGGTCCAAAAGGCCAA
Organism: Amorphophallus titanum; assembly: GCA_024336825.1. Taxonomy (NCBI): domain Eukaryota; kingdom Viridiplantae; phylum Streptophyta; class Magnoliopsida; order Alismatales; family Araceae; genus Amorphophallus; species Amorphophallus titanum. Next base: position 1,166 of record JANBPO010002327.1, read on the forward strand.
TCGATCGAGTGACCACCACGAGGTGAGTTGTGAGAGAGACCCTTCATCCCACACCCTTGTCATGTTGGCCGCCCTTCAAATTGGGCATACCAGACCCTTAGGGGTTCAACCTCAAGCTAGCCGAGCCCCGGAATAGCGAGGTCCCGTCCCGGACCCTCTCCACCATCGTCGAGTTGCCCACGAGCACTAGTGTGTACTACGCGAGTGAGCTTGCCCAAGTGAGTCCGCCGTCAAAGTTGCTTGCTTGCGATTGTAGGTCCAAGGTGCATCGGTCGAGTGGTTGCCACCCCCAAGGTGGTGTCACATCAATTGGTACCAGAGCAAGTTCTAGACTTGTCTCTACTTATTCATGTCCTAGGGCCATTGCATTTACCCCCCCAATCATCATGGCCACTTCCTACTTAACCTATATGCCACCCATGGACTTCATTCTAGATGACAATATTACCTTTGACGGATCACGTTCTAGTGAGTATGTTAAGTGGGAGGCTACCATGAAAAGGTACTTTGAAAAGACTTGGATATTTGGACACGCGAGAGTCCGCAAGGCCAAGGGACGACTTTGGGGTCAAGCCAAGAGTAAGTGAGAACACATAGAGGGATTAAGAAGGGTTTGGAGGCAAGAGCCCATTCACTGTTGGGTGATATATTGGTTCAATTAGAACCTTCATTAGAACCTAAAAACACCTCATGTTTAACCTGTACCGGTCCGGACGACCCCGGGGAGGTTCCCACTTCAATAAATAGACCGCCAGGGGTCCGGAATAGAAGAGGACAACAGGTAGAGAGCTACGCACTTGGAGCATTCAGCATTTGGAGTATTTGTTCGTTTGTTTTGGCCCGCGAGAGGTAAGTCCCCGCTGAGATCGTATGGGGTTGTGTTTTCGCTTACCTAGATAAGGCTATGGAGACCTATTTTTATAGCTGGTGAATTGAGGTGCATTAAATGCTGGCCCTGCCACCGGGACAGGCATTCCTGTGGAGGTTGGATTGTCCTCCATGCATGGGCACAGGGTTTCTGTGAGATCTGGTGGCTGGGGAGAGACGTCCAATGTGCACTATGCGGCGTGTAGAGGAGGGCAGCAGAATGGGGTGTTGAACTGCTGGGCTTTCGGCCACACACTCAAAGTTGGCTGTCATCTGTCCTGCCATTAAGGTGGTTGGAATTCAGAGAATGGGCAGGAGGCACCCGAAGCAGCAAGAAGGCGCCACGTAACCAGATTTGGCGTGTCGTATGGAATGCCCACATGAGTTACATAGATCTGCTTGTTCTTTCTTTTAACTAATGGTATTGGTTAATGCACCATGTATATGAATGTTCAAATAACTGACCTATCACTGCAAAGTAATTATTGGGACATTTGGGTTGCAAAATATGAAATAAAAAATCAATTCAGGTCAGTATATGATCCAATAATCCAGATTACCAGACTGATTTAGGCTAGCGAATCTCAGATTCCAGCCTGTTCTATTTGGTTTGAATGCATTTCTTGTTTTTTTCATTTGTGGGGTCAGTGAGGTTTGGGTGGAGATGCATGAGGAAAAAGTTAAAGAAGGCAGAGGAAAAGTAAGGAGGAAAGGGAAATGTACCTGAGATGATGAGTGCTACTGTAGCAGAGGTGGACTGGAAGGAGAGATGGTTGCACTGAGTGAAGCATCAGGGGCAGCCCTCATCCTCGTGATCATCTCGTTATGCTATGCTTTTATGGTTAGTAGCAGCAGAAGCCAGCAGCAGGGTCACCAACAGTAGCAGTGGGGGCGGCTTGTCCTCTCTGCTATTTTCTCTCTCCTCTTATGGGAGAGGCCGGTGTGACGAACAGAATGGAACTGGAGATGAAAATAACACAAAACCACACCTTCCCCACCCTATTCTCCTCTAAACTAGTGATGTTAGTGAAAGGTGCAGAACATAATGAAGAATTAGGGAGGTCCTTTGTGTTTTCAACTAGGCATTCTTAAATTCCATGAACTGGAAAACTCTGCTTATATCAGATCACATTCACCCAATGTGGATGTCTAGATCTGATTCTCTATCTCAGTTTCCAGATTGGTACATCTATACACTGGAAGTGACTGAGGACATCAATGGCAAGTCTAGGAGCCAACGCTTTAAGTGGATACCCCAGATGCATCACAAGTGACCTCAAAGACTTTAGAGAAGTCGGGTAGGCAAAGGACTGAGGCTTGGGTCACCCTTTCCTTGAGCTCTAGGAATTCTTTGGAGGCTGCCCTAGTTCAAACAAAGGTGCCCTTCTTGAGGCAATCCGTGATAGGAGCGGTGATAGTGCTAAACCTACGAATGAATCTCCTATAGAAGGTGGCTAGCCCGTGAAAGCTTTGGGCCTCATGGAGGGTCTTGGGCTCGGGCCACTTAAGAATGGCTTGGACCTTCTCGGGGTCCATGGACACCCCTTGGGATGAGACAATAAATCCTAGGGTGACGCGAGTGGAGGTGAGGTACGCCGACTCAGGGTGAGTGACGCGAGTGGAGGTGAGGTGTTGGCAGGAGATGGGGGAATAACGGTTTCATAGAATCCGCCGTTTGGAGTATGACGGTCATACAAAGACCGTCTAATGCCCAAAAAAATGTGTTTTTTCAAGGGTTTACACAGACGAAGTTCTACCTTCAACTTGGTCTGTCTGTCCGCGTATGACAACCTACGATGGCCACACATACGCTACGATGTCACACCTACCTCTGTCACGGGACCGTGTGCCCATCGCTCGCCCGAGTCGATCGCTAACTGATCTGACCAATGACTCGAGCTAACTGGACTCCGGCCCAGAAGTAACATTCCCAGGACCGGCCTCGACTTCCCAGCATTGAGATACTCACCTCTCGGGATCCGTACTCAATTGTTCATCCCGAGCCGCGTCCGACCCTCCTCCAGGCATCGACCGGTCTCTCCCCCTGTCATCTAGTCTAGTCCTCCCTTAGCGAACCTGGCACGTCCCTCACCCTACAGAGAGCCTCTGTAAAAACACGCGGGTATCGGCCTTGTTATGCATTGACCCGGGGACCGACCCACGTGTCTGAATTGTCCCGCGGCTTGCACCTATTGTAATTTGGCCTCCTTGCCCCATTTGTAAAGCCTACATGGCTCTCACGAAATATGTCACCGATTGAATACATGTCTCCACACCCGTATCCGGGTCCCAGCCCTCCTTCGCACCACCTAGTGTATGTCCAGTACCTCCAACTCCAATAAATTGCACCTCCCAGTTAAGTGCGCCCTTATAGCTGCGAGATGCCTCTGGCCCCCTATCCATGGCTTTAGACATATACAGACTTCTCTCCAGCATGGAACAAAGGTGTTCGGATTCAATCCGATGTAAATAAACACCGATTGCTTGTAGTCAGTGAGGAAAGACGTCCAATACACAATTCCTCACAATCACCTATGCACTCGCACCTATGGAACATCCCCTCTCCACGTGTCGCCCGATCTCCTGAGCCCACGTGCCGCGTCCTGGCGACGCTTCCCAGTCAACCCTCAGTTCCATGGGTGATTGTTGAGAAATTGACTGGCACGCCCGCACCCCGGTCAAGTTACCTTAACCCTGAAAATCTCTCGTGCCATTCAATTCCCTCTCGATCTTCTGTAAAAGGTGAGTGCCCGGTACTACCTTGAGAAGAATATGGCCACAAAGGGGAATACCCAAGATATATCAAGCTCCCATATTCCCCTTTATTGCATTATTCCTTCCCTCATCTCGGTCAGTGGATCCCTAGAAACGCAACAACCATTGACCAAAAATCTTCCATCACATGACCATACTTCCCACAATAAGAACAACAAAGAGATGTGGGTCTACCATATGATTCCTCATTATGTGCATGAGCTTTTTCAGATCATTTTCTCTTATAAGATGAAGACATTTTTCCATGAAATGTATGTTTGCCATTGAATTTCTTTGATAATCAGATCTAGCATTCATGGCATTGAGATCATCATTTTACTTTACAAAGTAATTTTCCATCATATGACCTAACTTACCACAATAAAGGCATCCAACATTAAATTTTAATTTTTGAAATATGTTTGGCAAGGTGGGCTTGATGTTGACATTTCTATTTTTCTCAAAGTTATTTCCAGAACTTTTCATTTGGACAATGTGAGGAGAGGCTTTTGAATTGCTAAGAGTGCCAGAGGTGTAAATAAAAGAAGTTTTCAATTTATTTTCAAATAAATTTTTATTCATAGCAGTGTATCCAAGACCTTCCTTCTGAAAATTCAACCCTCTCGCCACTTCGAATATTTTCTGCCTATTTTTCAAATTCTAACTGCTCTAATAACAGCATCAGCGTCAACGTCAGCATATCAGATACACAGTTGGAGGGCCAACGGCCCCCTCTTTGCGTGCCACCTTGGTGCACGTCGCATGTTGTTCTGCAACCACCTACCATCGTACGGCCTGTTGAACCCTACGTTCGAGCATGACACCCTCTCTTATCGCCTTGCAAGCATGCCTACGGTGATAGTAAGGCCGACACTCATGGCACTTCCATTCTGCACCTATAAAGACAGGTCTCAATGATATCCATCAGGTATGAACTCCATGCTACGGTCGCTCCTTACAAGGCCCCCCAACACTTGTGTAATTCACGATTGGTGACGCATGACACTCACTCTCTTATATATCTCGCCAATCTTTGACATCAGAGGTCTTATATCTTATACGGATTTAAGTATCAAATTAATTTGTGTCGTGCCGTGTCATGTCGTGTCGTGCCGTGCTTGACCATGTTTCTTCAGTGTGAGAGAAAGAATATGTGCAGACGCCCCCTCGAAGATACGATTTAGGAACTCTGTGATGCAGGAGTGACACAGCTGCATATATCTTTGTTGCCGTATGCCAAGGCAAATTAATAGATGGCATCCCATCGATCGTCTGCATGGTATGTGTACCCTAGCTAGTACCTTAAAATAAGAGTTTTCTCTGTGCTTCTTTCTCTTATCCAACACATTGGACGTGAAAAGTACGAGAAAGAGAGAAGACGTTGTTTACAGGAAACATGGAAGGCCATTAATTAGCGTGGGATACAGGGCATTAATTTTGCCACTTTTAATTATGCGTCCTAACTCCTATGGGGTCGTTTGATAATCGAGTCCGGTTAGCCTAAACGACCCCGGTTAACACAAGCAACTTCCAAAGATCACTTGACGAGAGTCACTTGCGTTAATCGAGCTCGGTTAACGTTCTTGTATGTGAGAAGGGAGGTGAGATTCATCGCTCTCTCTCTCTCGTATGCTCTCTCACCTTAACCCGTTCTCAAACTGGTCCTATAAGAATACGTAACTCAATGGAATGGTACGAAGATAATTAACTAAAGAGTAAAAGGAGGACAAGTATTTGAATTATATTATATGAAGAGTAATATTTACTGCACACTCAGCGGTGTTCAACAAATTTGCCCACGCTCATTCCATTGATATCCAGCATTACATCTTCTTCTGCTTCTTTGGGTCCTCAACTTTCTGTCGATCCTAAATCAACTAATGAGATGGACATATACGAATTGCTGTACATATATATTTAGATGTGCAACAAGGTATTGTTCTTCCATGGCAGGGCCATGTTTGAAGTCATGGTTGTTGCCAAGGGACTTGTGGTTTGCCAACGTGAGGATCCTTTGCCTTTGCTTTTCTCTCTAATGCAGAGGTCTTTGGATTAAATTTCTTCCTCCATAATGAGTTGGACATGAATTTCTCTTCTAGGTCCCTAAGACCTTATACCCTTAATTATGCTCCATGCAAGTGCAATAACATGGGGTTTTCCTGTGATAGGATCTCCTAGTCTACAAGTTTCAACTGCATAGGTGGTGGAGCTGTCATGGTTAGTGTTATGATCACACGACCACTCCGACGGACAGAGTGACGTCTCAAGATCTCGATCCGCACAACAAGAAGAAGGGAGGAAGAAAAATGAATAATCACACAAAGTGTAACGACCCGGGATTCGAGTACCGGAAAGGAACCGGTGCGTCTCGAACCTCGGCCCGCCTCCCACGAGCCCGAAGACTCGGAAGGGATAAAAGATCACCCGTCAAGTGATAAGCATAGAGTATTCCTTCTGGGGCCCTTGAGGTCTCCCCCGCGGGGCCAATCAATTTTCTCAGTGAATGTAATTCACGCGTCGACCTCTCGGACATTCCGTAAGCCAGATAAGGAGAAAGACACACTCCGTCAAGATCAATCCACGGCCCAATGCTCTAACTGGCAGTTGTGGGGGGGATTTAAAGTCTTTACCTTTCTCAAAAGAGGACACCCGGAGGCTTCTTGACATCCTTCTGGGTGGAAAGAGGTATTAGTTCGTGACCCTCCAAGGTGCAATTGCGAGCCGGCCTCTGGAAGCTCCAGTCAATTCCCACCTGTTGCATCTACAGGCAAGGCGGGTCAGAAATCTTGTGAAGGAAATCTCGCCTTAGAGGCCAACCCTGCCCAGAATGTTGGGCCCTAGTAGCAAAGCCCCAGGTCAAAGGTTGACCAAGTCTCGCAGGGCAAACCTCGGCAACAAAATTCCAAGTTGAAGGCCGAGCAAAGCCCCAAAGGGAAGGCTTCGGCGAAAGTTGTTAAGCGACAACCAAAGCCAACAAGGTGAGCCTCAGTCGCAAAAGCTCATATCAAAGCCCGAGTGAAACCAAGAAGGCGAGTCTTAACAAGGAAATTTTACATCACTCTCTGGGCAAAAGCACAACGAAAAGGCCAAAATATGGCTCCCTGAGTTGAACCCCGGGCAAGCCCAACAGTAGGCAGGCGAAAAGCCCGAAGTCATGACAATATCTCAAGGTTTTGGTCTTTTTATGCCTGAATTTTAAGAATTACCACCTGAGATAGTCGAGCAGACAATTAATGCTACATTTCAAATTCTAGAAGTTGAGGCCGACTGGGTCAGTGTTACTCCAAGAAAGAGCATCCACTCCAAACCTCCTAAGGGAAAGGCTTGTTTCAGCAACCCTAGTGTTGAGGGTATTGTCTAATCACTTGCAAAGATGGGGCCCTCGTCCCAAATGGACTTAGCATGAGTTAAAAAGTAGAAGAATAAAAAGAGGAATTTAAAAAGAAGATTGAAGAAACAAGTAGAGCAGGCGACAACCATAGAAGCACATAAAAAGCTAACTCTCTTGTAAAAGCTGCAAAGGTTAATTGATGAGTTGGAAGAGTATGCCCCTTCTCTCCTAACCAAGGTCGTTCACCTTGACAAGTACATTCTATGGGAAGAGTTGGAGTGGAAGACCCACCTCAAGACTTGGCTTCGACAAATATACCAGCAAGCACCGGAGGAACTGTCCATCTTTTACAAAGATGAAGAACTCACAATAGAGAACTTGGAAGAAATGCTCAAAAACTTCTCACGTAATATGGTGTCCATACCTTCACCCGAAAGTCTACAAACACCTGCTAGGGAAGGTGTCGCCGCTCCCGCAATTGGGGATAGGATTACAGTGGCAACGTACCGATGTCGAAACGCGGAACTCCGGAATCGTATTTGTGGCAGAGGTCGTGGACGGGGAGGCCCCTGACATCCTCTAATGGGGGGAGCTCCAATCTAACAAACCCTCAAAGGGTCATCATCTTCTGAGGAGAGGAGCCCACTGAGCCTCTTGAAGTTCAAATTCGGGCCGAAACTTTTTTCTTTGACCCATCAGTCGAGGAGGGTGAGCTCATTAAGCCGGCCGTACAAGGAAGGACGACCAATTCTCCTAAAATTCAAGCTCGTACTGACACCTTCTTGTTTGACCCGTCAGACGAAGAAGGCGATCCCATCGGTCCAAGCCCGCAAGAAAGCCGGCTGATAAAGCTTAGGCAGGTCCCTCCGGCAAGGATAATGACGGGTTACCTCCTCCAGGAGAAGAATCTTTGACCTCACTAATGAGGAACCAAATGAGCAAGGAAAAGCAGAGCCAAGTAAGAAGCTCAGCTACCAAACTAACCCCTATCGGAAATGATCCCTCCATTGGATCAGGCTCGTACTCGGGCCGATCGTAAAATCATCCAGCATATGAAATGGATGCCGACCTATGTTACCATATGGGAGGGCATCGCCTAGAGTAAAGAATGTGGGAGACCCTCGTGAAAGTTCTCCAAGAACTAGAAGTCTATGAGGCTCAGGTGGCCGAACTTCAAACTCAGACATATGAGGCCCTTGCAGCGACCGTCACCTTTATGGATAAAGACATGCTGCTACCCTCACCTTGCCACAATCGCCCTCTGTGCATGCAAGGAAAGATTAATGGCCACGAACTGAATTAGATCCTAGTGGACCCTAGGGCATTTGTCAACATAATGCCCCTTAAGACCTTCAAGTCTTTCAAAGGGTTAGTGATGTGAAGATTTTAGGATTTAACCAGAATTTAGAGGACGGTTTGGGTAAAGTAAAGGTGGAATTAACTATGGATAAGTTTGTCAGTAAGGCCACTTTCTATATTATTGACGCCAATACGTCATATAAGGTCCTATTTGGGAGACTTTGGTTACACGAAAATTAGGTCATCCCTTCAACACTTCACCAATGTATTAAGTAAGCAAAAGGTGGAGAGCAACATACGGTCTTCGCTGACCGAGCTCTGTTTCGCCCGAACGAATGCAATCTGACGGATGCTCCACTCTATTTCGGGGTACCCACTATTGAGCCTCTTGTTAAGACCAACGACAAAGGGAAGCAAAAAATGGTTGTAGAAGAAGGAGAAGATGAGGAGGAGCTCTTCGTTGTAAATGAAGACCTCGCCAGACTACATAGGTTGAGTATACAAGCCAGCGTCGCTAGTACCAAGCCAGCTTGGCTAGAAAGGCGAGAAATCAAATTTGAAGTCAATCTCATCAATCGTATAGTTGACAAAAGCATTTCCCTCCCTCGGAGGAGCATAAAGTGGAGCAATTGGAGACGTTGATCGTCACGTATCAAAGAAAAGGGAAGAATAATAATAATAAGGTCACTAAACCCATTGTTTTTTATAGGCGAGACTTGGTACCTCAAGTTCCTCCTGACGATGACTTTGGTTGGAGCGAGATCCCTAAGAGTGCGCCTGAATTCGTTCAAGAAATGGACGACATGCCTAAATACATTAAAAAATGTGCCGAAAGCAAAACATCCCGCAAATATAGGAAACTTCCTGGCGCGACTACTTTCGGCAATTATAGTACCCCTCGCAAGTCAGAGGGCAACCCCCCTTTCTCCAAGAAAGAGAAGAGAGGGTTGGGCTATGATCTAGAGGATGACTTCAAAGTCTATTGCGTTGTGAACACCATAGGCTTGTCATCCTCTGCCAGTGGCTCAAGTCTCGAGCATGAGATTGGCGCCTACATAACTATACATGAAGGGGAACCGGCACCAGAAAGCCATAATGGCTAGCTCCAATCGCCCAATACCGGCACCTTGGGCGACCACGCCGCCGGTCCCGACGGTGAAGAGGATTTTGTCATATTACAACTTGCCCTGCAAGAACTTGAGGAAGTTGGGCAGGTGGCTCTTGGCCGATCGGCCGGTCTCGACCATGAAGAGTAAAAGGACCCTAGGGTGACCGCTACAAATGCCTTCGCAAATGAGCGGCGGGGGGACCCGACCACCAACTTAGAAGGCTTAAGGCGGGAGAACCAAGCATTGAAATCTCTTGTGCAAGAGTTATTGCGAGAACGAGATGTCTTGCGAAGGCGTCTTGCGTCTCCTTCCAACTATCAAATCCACCTAGAGTCTACAACAAATGTCAACTCACCAACAAACTTGGTCGAAGCGCCAGCCGGCGAACCCAAATTGGCTAAGGACCATTACGTCAACAAGAAAAGAGCCAATAACTTGGAATTCTCCCTTGGACCCTTGCGGGTGTTCGTCACCAGGGAGGAGTTGGCTCGACCAAGGCCCATGAAGATGTCAAGGGAAAAGCTCTTGTTATGACACTGGCACAACGGATGGAGACACCGTACTCTTTCATCAAGGCACATACTGAACCCTTGTTCGAATTTTGCATGGCACGAGAGCTCATAACACTACCGGAGCCTCGAAAGTCGACAAAGGAGGGCAGGGTTAAAGAAGCTAGTTTCTGTCGGCACCATCGAATGTCGGGTCATGCTGCGGAAGATTGTTATGTTCTTAAAGATAAGGTTGAAGGCCTGATACAGTCGGGAGTCATTCAAATTCAAAATCATCGAGTGTCTCCCCCGCAACCTCATCCATGGGACCGGCCAAAGTCCTCGACCAAGCAAATTCTCACCGTAGCTGCCTCTACTTTGCCCAAGTTTGTGGCGAAGGAAGCGAGAGGCCTCGTCACTGGCTGAGAAGCAAATTTTGGAATCTACTATTTGGTCAACACTCTAGGGTTCTTACCCTCCTCTAGTAAGTCAGGCTCTGGTC
>JANBPO010002328.1:0-25214 GCA_024336825.1 Amorphophallus titanum
GAAAATTTCGAGATCACCCTAAACGCATAAAACAAAAAAAGGAGAAATAGACAGCAAAGAAATATGGTCAGGGGGCTCCACTAATTATAAAAATAAAATTTCGCATTGCAGCCTTATCTCCCCTCGTGATCTGGTGTCGAAGGAACAATAATGCCGCCCCTGTAAGTCGGACTTGAGTATTGGGAATTACCCCGAAATGGCCACGAGCCGGCCTTGCTTCGGGTCGACATTTTGACTAAATCAGACTCGTTTGCCGAATTGGACCCTCTTCGGGTCACCATTGAAATTGCCATGCACTCGGCAGATATTTAAACGGATTTATCCCGACTTTCACCGTATTTTCGCCGCGGACTCCTATCTGAATATGAAGGGTCAACGAATGACCGACACGTCCAGTTGCCCGTGTCTCAACACAGGCTTTTGTGTGATTTATTCTTGCCTCTTTCCTTCGTAGTCAGCATTATTTCTTTCGGCCGCAGGGCCCTTAATTTTGGCAATTAATCAAGGGTGTTCCCTCGTATGGGGGATGTAAATGACATCATGGCCTTTATGACATGATGAGATTGGGTCCCGACCCGAACCACATAATCGCCTGACGAAGTCAGACCGAGCGCACCATGGGTTTTCGTGAAACCCGAATAAATCGTCACCTCGGTGACTGGCACGCCCTTGCACTAAATAGACAAATAAAACAAACTAACCAGCGAACAAACGGAATATCCCGAATAGAGAATCTTTTAGTGCGTCCACAAGTCTGGCACGCCCGGTGGGAGCCATCCACCCTTCATCTTTTTGCCGAAATTAGGGGCTCTGCGGCTCCCTTCTTGTAATACTGATTGCTTCATCTCTGCGAATGCAAGAAAATCACATTCCAGCTACAAGAATGGCGGTCTCCTTTGGCCCCCAGGTCGTTAAAAGTCACATCAGTGATGGCTACCTGGCCGTCCCCCTCTGCTTCAGGAGTTTCCCTCCTGTGGTGGGCTTCCCCAACTTCCTTGGGGTAGCGTTTGTTAACATACTGGATGTGGAAGCGTCTGACAGGCTCGAGATCAACGCTCCCATCCGGGGCGCCATTGAGGCTGCTGCTAGCCAAACCCCGGCCAAGAATAACAACTACAGCCCGCCCGAGATGCTCAGCTGCAATGTGCACCACGTGCACCCGATTGCTGGCTCGCCTCGGCAGGGATCGGGATCCCACCGGAGGAGGTTCCGAAGGAGCCATGCAGCCGCCACGCCAAGAAGCTGACTCTCCAGCTCCGGCAAGTCTGTCGTCGTTGGAGGCATCAAAGTCCATCTTAATGGACAAAGGTCCGAGGCTATTCTGGACTGAATAATACCGACCATTCAAGTCCGCAACTCCTTTCAAGGACTGGAGAAGATGAAAGAAAGGATGGCGCCCGCCGACGCGTCGTCTCACAAATCAGCAAAGCTGAAACAGGCTTGGGTTCCCAAGGGAGCCCAACCCACAGCACCAGCCCAGGTGGGGCCTAGCCGTGCCCGCCGCATAAGGGGGCGAAGGGATGAAAGGGTCGAGGTGACAACCACGACCCACCAGCCGACAGTCGCTGTGACAGCGCTGCCCGAAAATGCCCGCCGCCGACGTCACAGGCGCCGTCACCATGTTGACCGCCCTCGTACGCAAATTACACTCATCCTGTTGTCGCCACTGACACACAACTACCGGCTGCTCTCCCCGACCAGGAGTGGGAAGGGATCGAGCAGGCCATGAGAAACTACCTCCGGGGCCCAGGCAGTACCCCCTTGGGCCGCCAGAGATTGTTGGGGGCAGTGGCTTCTGCCTGGTGTGGAGATATATCTGGCACGATTGCTTCGTCACCAGTTCATCAGCTCTGACAGTTATCCGGCCTTAGTGAGCTGTGGTAGATGTTTTTACCCCAATATAATGAAATGTAGAGTCCCCGGGACTTCTTATGAGGTGGCCTGGGGCTTTAGCAGTCCGAGTGGACCCATTTTTGACTTTCAGTTGACTCTGTCGGGTAGATAATTATCACCTAGTCATATTTTAGATGTCAACAAATGCCCCCCAGCCGTAGACGTCGCGAGTGAGGGATGAACAGAGCGGGGTCTGCAGATGTGCTTGCTTTATTAGGACCTTTACAAGTGGGGCCCACTTCATTTGGCATCTTGAGTTGGTGACATGGCTCGGATGGTGATTCGATGACGTGTGCATCTACTGAGTCGGTGGTGTCCCGCTAAGTCGGTGGCACCTTGGCTTGCTCGAGTTGGTGACGTTGTGGGTGCTTCGGGGCCCTGATTTGATGGCGCGGTTGCTCTATGGTTTGGTGGAGTCTTGGCCGCTGATTCGGTGGTAGGCTCGAAAGGGCAGAGCAGTGAGTCGGTGATGTCGGTACCGACTCACCCTCCCCCTAATTCTCTTTTAAACCCTGTCACAGGATTTTCTAAACCCTTCGTCTTCTCCATGCTCCAGATCTCCTCTTCCAGCGGTGAGGGTTTTCCTTCCAGCGACAAGGGCTTCCTCTTGGCGACGGTGGCCATCTTCTTCGGCGGTAGCAGTCCCTCTCTCCGGTGATGAGGGCTTCTCCTCCAGCCGATGAGGTTTTCCCCCTTTTGTTCTTCCCCATCGGGCACAATGGGAGCGGTGAGCGTCGCCCACTTCCCTTCTTCTTTGCCGCCGTGAGACGGTGGCCATTGCGCAGCAACCTGGGGAGCGGGCTTCGATGCCCATTCATTAACTTTGAAAGGGGCTCGCCCCTCTTCATTCAATGGCTTTGGGGAGGTTCCTAGTAGGCTAGCCCTCGGAACCTGCATTCCACGTTGTCCATTCGGCCTAGGTGTATCACCTATGGCTTTGTTTTTAGGGACCGCCCCACCTTAGTGTGTTGACATGCTCCCTTGTTGCTTTGGGATGCTCCCGATTAAGAGGAGACTCTGTTGATTTTTTTTTCTTTAGAAATCTTTTCTGAATATACTCTTTTCTGTCTAATTTTGTTGCCCTTTTGTATTGCAGCTAGAGCGATGGCTTCAACAGCTTCTTCTGTGGTTGCGCAAGGGACCGATGCTCCATCCGGCGTGCGCCCGGTCATCACATGGTAGAATGTTTACAATCTCGACCAAGGTCGGAGACATATAGCGGTGGTATAAAAATCTTCTGACTCGGAGACGGACTCCATGGATGTCGAACGGCTGATCCTTTCTAACAGAGGCTGATTTTCATTCGAATGAGGTCAGGGCTATAGGATGGACTTCCCAAAAGATAAGCATTTAATGCATTTTCTTGACCGCTTCAATCTCATGGGGAAGCAAGACATTCTAGCTGTTCGGGCCACAGAACATGATATACTTCTGGGTCGAGACAGCATGATTGACTCGGTAGTGAGAAGTGAGCTGATTTATTTTTTGGGGGAAACCCGTGAGTGGGGAGCTGTCACCGATGTACTAGAATTAACTCCAGCACAAGGACTGCTAACTCGGGCCCCAGAATTTACTCCCGCCAAGTGGGATTTATCAGCAGGAAATCTTCACAAAGAGAAGCACATGTTTGGTCTTTTCTTGGCCCCGTTGAAGTGGGGGTTCAGAGAAGAACCATTCCTTTTGGATTGTTTAGCGATCAGGTTCAAACAAAACGGATTGGCTGAAGCATTCAACAAAACCCTATGCACACTCCTTGCCAAAATTGTCAGCTCCCACAAAAAGGACTGGGGGGAGAAGATGTATGAAGCATTGTGGGCATATCGTACTATCTACAAGACCCCTACAGATTGTTCACCCTTCTCACTTGTATACGGCTCTGAGACAGTAGTCCCCACAGAGCTGGAAGTTCCGTCACTCAGGGTCGCTATTCAATATGGTCTGGCCCGCGATGAACAAACAAACGCTGAAAGAAGATTTGAAGAATTAGTCGAGCTAGAGGGAAAATGCCTTCAGGCGCAGAGAAATATCCAAGTAGACCAAGCCCGCATGGCAAATGCCTTCAACAAGTTCGTGAAAGGATAAGAATTCAAAAAGGGTGACCTAGTTATGGTCAAGAAAAAAGAAGTCATGGCTTTCAACCCAAAAGATAAATTGGCTACTAACTGACTGGGTCCGTATGTGGTCCTAAGCATGTACGAGGGTGGAGCCTATGTGGTTATCAACCATCGTGGAGAAGTGCAATTTCTACCTCTCAATGGGAAGCATCTGAAGCTCTATCATGCTACGCCATTACCCTTTGAAGGGGTGATGAATGATTGAGTCTTAAAAAAAATAATGAATGATGATGAAGATGAAACGATGAGACTGTGATGATTGACATTTTATCACTATGCCGATATCGATCCGGACCTTCCATTCGGATGGATGATGAAACCCTATTTTTCCTTGCATTGATGTTAATCCCCATATCGACAATAAAACTCACATTTTTCGATGAACGGCTTCACGCCTAAGATGCTGCATGCCAACATCAATCTGGATCTTCCATCTGGATAGATGATGAAACCTTATATTCCTTTGTATTGATGTTAATCCCCACATCAACGATAAAACTCACACTTTTTGGCTAACGGCTTCGCGCCTAAGCCACTACATGCCAATATCAATCCGGACCTTCCATCTGGACAAATCATGAAACCTTATATTCCTTTGCGTTGATGTTAATCCCCACATCAATGATAAAACTCACACTTTTCGGTGAACAGCTTCGCGCCTAAGCCGATACATGCCAACATTAATCCGAACCTTCCGTCTGGGTGGATGATGAAACCTTATATCCCTTTGCATTGATGTTAATCCCCACATCAACGATAAAACTCACACTTTTTGGCAAACGGCTTCGCGCCTAAGCCACTACATGCCAACATCAATCCGAACCTTCCATCCGGGTGGATGATAAAACCTTATATCTCTTTGCGTTGATGTTAATCCCCACATCAATGATAAAACTCACACTTTACGGCGAACGGCTTCGTGCCTAAGTCGCTACATGCCAACATCAATCCGAACCTTCCGTCCGGGTGGATGATGAAGCCTTATATCCCTTTGCATTGATGTTAACCCCCGCATCAACGAAAAAACTTACACCCTTCAATGAACGGCTCCACGCCTAAGCTACTGTATACCAACGTCAATCCGGACCCTCCGTCTGGATGGATGATGAAACCTTATCTCCCTTTGCATTGATGTTAACCCCCGCATCAACGATGAACGCTTTTGCAGGATCAAAAGGCGACATGGGAACTCAAATGTTACATTAAAAAAAAAATGGGGCTTAAAATAGAGGTGCACCGTCGGACCTGTTCAAACATCCTGAACAAGGGCAAAAAGGGCTATAACCTAGCTACAGTGAAAACCCGGAGGGGCACTGCAGGTAAAATCGGGTACCTCGCCATGTAAAAACTTGAAAGGACATGTGGACAAAAGTAAGAGGGGGTTGGCTCCGGTGAACATAGCACCTATGTAATTGTTTAGTTGAGCATATTAATGTTATTTCTAGCTAGTTTCTAACTGTACGTCCCGATATTTCGCGTTGGGGCGTGACAGTGATGATCCCAACCCCTCAATGCTATCCGGCTGACCAGACTGGGCAGAACTAGGTCGGCCCTCGAAGTCTGACCTGCAGTGACCTTGCTCAAACTCCAGATGATCAGAAGCTTCTACATTGAACTCCTACCTCGTCCCCGGGCACCTCGGCACTAGTCTCGTGTCCTTTAGAGCTCCGTGGAGTCCGCGGCGTCCCCGACATCAGGTTTCTGTCCTGCAGGCCCAGTCAGAACAGAGCCGGACTGGTGCTTCAACTCGGACCTACAGTGGCCCCGATCGGACCCCGGGTGACATTCAACTCCTGCTGCGAGCTCCAACCTCGCCCCTGGATAGTTCGGCACTGGCCCCGCATCCTGCAATGCCCAGAGGAGTCTGTGGCTTCCCCGGCATCGGCTTCCTGTCCTGCGAGTCCAGTTCGGGCAGAACCGGCTTCCTACACATTTCCCCATCCCGTGCTTGGCCGACTGAAAGCCCCTCCCTGCGTGGAGGTAGATTTTGGTTGTAATATTCAATTTTCCACCCCTGAGCCAACCCTCCTGCATGAGGTGTAGTGGTGTAACAACAAGTTTCAGGTCAAGCAGCAACGATGTAGCGTGCGAGCGGCGTTCCAACACTTCCACGCTCGCCCACGTCTCTGACCAGGGTCAGTTTCTTCAAACTGATTAGGTGAGCACTTGGTTCCCCTCTACTGGTTAATCACTTTGCTTAGATAGTATCATTTTTACTACCCGTCAGATGGTGAGTGAGTGCTCGATCCCCGTTCCACTCATTTGTGCATCCCACTGTGGAGTGAGTTGCGAGTGCCACCTTTAACCCACGCCCACAGCGTGTTGGCCGCCCATGATCATGGGAGTCCCAACCCCCTTAGGGGGTCAGCCCACGCATAGCTAAGTCCTTGGAACAGTGAGGTCTAGCCCGGACCCTCACGATCATCGGGATCGCCTTCGGGAGAGAGTGCGCCCCGCGTGAGTGTCCCGATATATCGAGTCCGCTACTACTCTTTGTGTGCTTGCAAATATAGGTCCTGGGCGTATCGTGTCATCCCGTGGCATACTTGGCTGTCCCACATCAAGTGCTATCATAACAAGTTATGGGCTTGTTCTCACAAGTCTTGTCCTAGGGAACCCTTGCACCAGGTCTTAAATAGGCTCACACCCGTGCATAGCCAACCCGTTGTTGCATGAATACACATAGAGGGACCCTTTACCAAGTCGATCCCTCTTCTTCAACTTCCCCAATGGATCTCAATCCCCAAGGGAATGCCACTGCCAACGAGGACAGCCTCCAAGGCCGCGTCAACTTCCTTATGGAGGCCTTTACCACTGTCTTAGGGCGGCTTGATGATATAACTGTCCAGCTCGACCAACTTAGGAGAAATGGGCCCGCACCAAGGGCGAATGATAGGAGGGCACCCCCTCCTCAAGAGGAACCAACCATGGGAGACTTAAATCCCGGCCATCCACCTGAGTATGGAAGGGATCCACGCCCTAGGAGGAATGATAGGTACCCTTGAGACAATCCAGATGACCACCTCTTGAAGCTCGTGAAAGTCGACGCCCCCACCTTTGATGGATCCCACAATCCTAGTGTATATCTAGACTAGGAGGCTTCTATGGATCAATACTTTTATTGGTACCCCATGTCCGATGAGAGGAGAATCCGGTTAGCCAAAATGTAACTCACTAAGTTAGCCAAGACCCATTGGCTGAGAAATCTGTACTGACCTGAACATGTATCAGACTAGGATGAGGATTGTCTTTACCCATCAGAGGCTTACTCACATTTGACCAGTGATGTTGACTTGCTGTCAGTTGGCGTTGACTATTGACTTTTTTACATTTATGCATATCAAAATAATCATCAACGCCTCATGAATACATCAAAATTATATCTAAAATGAGTCATTTAAATTCATTTAAATTGTCATCACCAAAACCCATCAAGGTTACATCAAGGTTATATAAAGAATGTGTCATAAAGATTGACATCATCAAAACCACAGGGACATGGACACATCATTGTGCTCATAACAGGCTGCCACCGCCGAGCTAGTGGTGCCACTGCCATACGCCATTGTCGAGCCCTCCCCATTGGGATGTAGTAATAACTCCATAGTTGTGTCACCGCATGTCATTAGCATTTCATGAAATAGATTAGTTGCTTTAAAAAAATTCTACCTAGAGAAACGGTGTAAAGTCACTCACTGTCACCTCCCGATCTATCCCTTGGGACAGACCTGCAAACAAATGCGCCAATACGGTGGCTCCCCAGGCATATACCCTACTCTCTTTAGGTCTACTAGGAGCTCTAGGAAGTGGCAATGGATGTCGTCTCCCTTGGAACCCAGCAGCAACCTCCCCAATAGGAAGAGGAAGAATCTCCTCAAGTCCTTATTTGACTTCTCCCAGTTGCTGGCATCCACGCAGTACACAATGTGGGACTCTCTTTCAGCTCTCTCCATGAATTCCTTCAAGGACTCGTTATCATGTGGACGAGTGTCAGTAAGCCCCAATGCCTCCATGACAGACGCCCTGGCTACTGACCTATTCTTTCGATCCTTTAATTCCAACCCCAGAAGCTTCTGAGCACCCTCTCGATAATCGGGGTAGGTGACCCCGGTCACCGCCTCACCATCCACTCGGAGGCCAGTAATGCAAACTATATCTTCCAAGCTGGGCACCATATGCCCCCAGGGCATCAGGAAGGCCCGACTCTCTAGGTCCCATCTTTCACGTAGTGCTTTGATGAGGGCGCGGTCGAGCTTAATTGGTTCGACCTGAATTAAGGTGTCGAATCCCATTACATCCAACCGAGCCTTTTGGAAGTCTGGAAGGCCTCGAGATGCATCCGCCACCAATTCTCAGGAAATGTGTGACCTCATCATACTCTGTGCATACACAAGAGATGAGAAGGGGGTGCATTGTCAAGACAAAAACTAAAAAAAATGAAAACAAAACAAACAAAACAAAACAAAACAAAACAACAAAAAAGGCAGAAAGGATGAAGGGAGAAATGGAAGGGCTTGTTTATAAGCTGTGATTGCGTCCTCTCACTAAGGTGCTCTTCAATATCGGAGAGCCTCCTGGAACTACTGCTGGATCTACTTCTCTTCGAGGAGCGAGAAGACTCGCCCTCCGTCTTGAAACCAGACTCGCCCTCCATCTTGGAAATTGAGAAACCCTCACTCCTTCCTGTCAATTTTTCACTCTTCTAATCAAACTCTACTACTTCAGGCCTTCTAAGTGGAGTGGGAGGGGGAGCATTTGTAGGATTGAAGGGATGTGATCCGGATCTGTCACCATCCCTCTTGCAGTGGACCTTGTAAGGAGGCACCCATCTTTCACTTTCATATGTTACTTTGTTGTTCACTTAGTGGGCCTTTGATAAACGAACAGGGCAAGCCGTTCGCCGGTTTTGCGCCATATTCGCTGGTAACATTTATAGTCACTTTGATAATCATGGTAGTACTAAGGCGGATAGCCTGGGTTATTTCTCATTTTAGTGTCAACTAATCTAATCGTAGACACGCCAAATTTGATATTACTTTGTGATAATCAGATTGGGCTTCAATATTTACTTAATATGGAGTTTTTCTATATTTTTATTAATTAACGCCTTTATCAAGGGTGTCATTTTGTGATTAACAGCTTTTTTCAGGGTCATCCTTTTAGTAAGACACGCCCTTTGGTAGAGGCGTCATTTCCTGATATTCCTGATTTTATGAAAATTCGTTTGATAATTACCTTCAAATAACGCCCTTCATGGAGGCATTGTTTTGTAATAGTGCCTTTTTGAAGGTCGTTGTTTTCTCTATTTAAAATATAGAAAGTTTTTGAAAAATCAGGAATGACGGCTCTCTGAATGGCGTCATTTTGAATAGCGACCCATCTAATGTCGTCATTTCAGTTCCGTATCCGTTTGACCCGCATCCTTCCCCGGAAGAGTCCTTCATGGTTTTCATTCTCCAGTTCGATTAGGGAAGGGAGGTTTTATTGGGTAAGGATGATTGTTGTTCCAATCCCATTGGAACTAGGTCTTTTTGAGATTTCTCCAGTCTATAAATAGCGGCCCTTGTCCTCCGGTCTAAGGCTAATGGTTGAATCGTGCTGTTAATGGTTAATGCTGTTAAGATTGGTGCTAAGGTTAATGTTGTTCATGCCATAGGAGCTCTGTAACCTGTGGAAGCGCCCCCCTATCTTCTCTTCCTTTACTGCTGTCAGGAGCAGCAGGAAGCCCCTCTTCTGTTTAGTCTATTGGTCTTTCCATCGCATCATTGTCTAAATATTCCTCATATCCTCACTTGGTCTTGCATAGCATATTCATCTCTTTCTCCCGTTTGCTCCTCTTAGGGGTTTTAAAAATAAAAATAAGGTATGTTCATGCTAGATTTGCATACTATTTTCTTTGAGGATTTGATACTACACTATTTGGCTAATCCACTTGCCTTTTCTTGTTTGTTCATTTCTTTGCAAGGGTAATCAAAACTCAAAACCCTCTTAATCGGCCGGCCAATTTGGAGAGGAAGAAAGAGCTTGCAATCTCCCCACTTTTCATCACAAGGTATTTCACGATCACTTTTTATTTTTTTAAGGTAACCCCTCTGGCGATCACATCTCCATGGTAGCATTTCATGCTTAATCCCCTTTCCCCTCATCTCTTATTATTATTATTATTTTTTGATCTTTTGATGTCTATTGATGAGTGACATTGTTCACACTGCGGTGCCCATATAGGGTGCCGGATCCGCCACATGGGAAATGAGGTATATCCCATGACCTGTCGGTAAGTCCAACCCGTAAGTCGGGTTGCCAAAGCCACTCAGACTTGGCAAGGTCCAAGTCCTCGTGCCCTCAAATTGGACGTGACCCTAGGGTAGAGTCACTCCAAAGTCATCGTCGCCCAGTTGCCAACTTGGAATTCAAAGTGGCATTCGCGAGCTTTTGCCCGCATATTGTGATTCTCACCACTCGTTGCTTGTTGCTTGCTTAAATGCTCATGCCAAATACTACGATGCGGTGTGAGTGGGAAATACATGATATGAAAAGGTGGTCCAAGACAACCACATATCGACCTATCGTGCATTGATGTTATGAAGACTTTGAATGATTTGGGAGGACCGAGACATCCATAGGTGTCTCGCTTATGCATGGGTGTGATGAATGCCGGAGGACCCGGACATCCATGAAGGCTCCTAGGATACATAAGACCAATGCTGAATAGGGGAGGACCATTACACCCAAATAGGGACCACTCATGCTTCCTACTTGACATGTGGGTGATGTGAATGAATGGACCCGACTTTCTAATTCATGCACATCAGATAGCTCCAGAGGTAACTGCAACTGATAAGTAACTTCCCCAACACGCTCGACAATGAGGAATGGACCAATATAGCGAGGACTCAGCTTCCCACGCTTTGTCGAAGCGCATCACACCCTTCATGGGAGAAACTCTCAAGAAAATCTGATCTCCCATAGTAAAGTTGACAGGTCACCTCCTCCGATCGGCATAACTCTTCTGTCGGCTCTGCGCTGCCAACATCTTCTGCCAAACAAAATACACCACCTCAACGTACTGCTGCACCAAATCAGGTCCGGTCAGGACACGCTCGCCCACCTTGAACCAATCAAGCAGAGTCCGATAAAGTCGCCCGTACAATGCCTCATACGAAGCCATACCAATGCTCAAATGATAGCTGTTGTTGTGGGCAAACTCCACTAACGGTAAATGGTGGGTCCAACTCCCCTACCACTCTAAGCAACATGATCTCAACATGTCCTCCAAAGTCTGGATGGTTCACTCAGACTGACCGTCCGACTGAGGGTGTTAGGCCGAACTGAATGCCAACTCGGTGCCTAGAGCTCGCTGGAAACTCCTCCAGAATCCCGATGTAAAGTGCGGATCACGATCGGACACGATGGAGATGGGAGCTCCATGCAGTGGAATGATCCGCTCCACGTACAAACGGGTCAACCTCTGCATGCTCCAACTAACTTTGATCGGAAACAATCGAGCCGTCTTCGTCAGTCTATCCACTAGTAACTAAATACAATCATGCCCACTAGACGTCCTCGGTAACCCAACCACGAAATCAGTGGTCACGTGATCCCACTTCCATGCGGCTATCTCCAAGGGCTGAAGTGTGCCTCCTGGTCGGTGGTGCTCAGCCTTCACCTGCTGACAGGTCAAACACCTGGCTATGAACTCTGCTACATCTCTCTTCATGCCAGGTCACCAAAACTGCCTCTTCAGGTTTTGGTACATCTTGACCGAACCGGGGTGCATGGCATATCTGCTCCCATGAGCCTCACGCAACACCGTACGTCTCACCTGCTCCTCGGCTGGGACGTACAACCTACTTCTGAACCTCACACCTCCATCCTCACCAAACTCCATCTCGGCCATCGACAAAATACGAGGTAGCTCGGGGTTCGCTCACTGAGCCTCAGTCACCTGTCGATGAACAACTGGCGTGACAGTCAGACTTGCAAGGATAACCAAACCCTGATCCTGAGGGATCTTGAGCTTAAAAGTCATGGCCGGAACCTGCTCCCAAAGCCTTCACTTCCTCAACAACATCTGACTGACCATTACTCTCCTACTCAGAGCATCAGCCACGACATTCATCCTGTCAGGCTGAAAAGATAGAGTGAAATCATAATCCTTTATGTACTCCATCCACCTCCTCTGCTTGAGGTTAAGGTCCTTCTGAGTGAACACATACCTCAAACTCTGATGGTCCGTGAAAAGCTCGAACTTCTCGCCATACACATAATGCCTCCAAATCTTCAGGGCGAAGATCACTGCCACTAACTCGAGATCATGAACAGGGTAGTTCACCTCATGTTGCTTCAACTGCCGAGATGCATACGCCACAACTCCCCCGTGCTGCATCAGCACAGCACCGAGACCTACCCCGGAATCATCCGTATACACCACGACACCTCCCGATCCTGAAGGCAACACCAACACCGGAGCAGTGGTTAGCAATCTCTTCAGCTCCATAAAGCTCCACTCACACTCCTTCGTCCAGACGAATGGCACATCCTTCCGCATAAGCCTAGTCATCGGGGCCACAATACGAGCACAATGTTGGATAAACCTCTGAGGGGAGCTTTAGAAGTCTACTTTGTCTCTTCCAGATACAGGTTAGCATCTGACAGGTGACACTCGAACACCTCAAATAGGTGGAGGTCAGCAAAGATCCTGGCTTCTTTCCCCTCACAGGGGCACTTGATGCATTGGTGCAAGGTAGACGGCACCACCCTATTCTGGTGCAGCCAAGGCCGACTGAGCAACGCCTTGTAGGAGGTATTGAAGTTGATGAGGTGGAACTAGACCTTGGTAATGAAGTCACCAAAGGCCAGGTCAAACTCTGCAACCCCCATGGGCACTTCGCACTTCTGGTTAAAGCCAGTAATCTTGACATTCTTTACTTCGACTAGGTGGATGTCAAAGTAATGCTTCTGGTACACCCAGTAGGGGAGTATGTTGACTGCTACTCCCAGGTCGATCAGGACCATGTTGATAGCCTGGCCATTCAGCTGCCCTTTCATGTAGAGTGGCCTGTTGTGACTGCAAGTGGGCAGAAGCATATCATCTTCTGTGAAGGCCACGGCTACTTCTGGCGACATCTCTGCCAAGCATGCCTCAAGGTGTGCTGGCGTATGGAGTGTGGTAATGATGGCTTGTCGTGTCTCTTCATCCAGGGATAGCATCTCCCAGACGGTAAACCTAGTCGGGATCTTCTTAAGGTGTTTGACTATTCGGTCGACAGCCTGAACCTTGAGTAATTTCATTTCTTCGGCCTTGCCACGTCTGCCCCCAGGCTGGGTCTGGGGCATCGGGTCAGAAGGTGACTCCTCCGCCAAGTCTGGCACAGCTACCTGAGCCTGCGGGGCCTACTGGATCTCCTCCTTTTCCTCCATAAATTTGGCAAGGTTAGGGATGCCGTCAAATTCTCCCGCTAGCTGGGATGGGACCACCGCCGATGGGGTCGGGAGGTTACTCGTAGATAGAGCCAGGCAGCTGCTAGCCTTTTTGGTTGGCCCGGGTTCCTGCGGGTGCACCTAATTTTCTGTGCGGGCCCGAAGGAATTCGGCGAAGGATGGAGCACCCTGACTGTTTGACTTCTCGGGATAAAGACCCGACGGTGGGGGAATCTCTACGCCTTGAACCTCAAGTTCGGGGACCTGGTAGGGCTACTCGCCTCTTAGCATGATATTACGGTGGTCCTGAGGAGGACGCCCCCATTTCTTCCCCGACAGGGTGGCATGTCGGGAGGTGGATGCTTCGACCTGATTCGCCTCTGGCGGGTCGCAGGGTACTGTGTCCTCCTCCCCCTCCAGAGAGAGGGCGGTGCCGAACAGCATCGAGAGGGTGTTGTAGGTGACCACGACCCCCTTTCCCTTCTTACCTCTGGCTCTTCCCTTTTTCTTCTTCTTTTCTACGATAGCCGATGGCTGCTCTCGAGGGAACTCGCCCCACAGGGGAGGCTCCTGTTCCACCCGAGCTTCTACTTCGGGGGTCAGCTCGAGGGATTCGAACTCCTCCCATGGGACATATTCTTTCAGCTCAATAGGCCGGATCTCGGGCTGTTCATAATCTTCAAGCCCATTAATGATGGCCTGGAGTCTCTCAACCATCGGGCTGACTTCTTTGTGGACCCACACCGGGACACGTTCTTTCTTGTTAAAGGTAGGTCGCCTCATGACCAGCCGAGGGGCCGTATCATGCCAGACGGGGTTCACCGGTGGCGGTACTGACCGGGAAGTGACACCCCTAACATGAACTGTTGGGGCAGGCTGAGGGGCCAGTCTTCTTCTATTTCTTTTCGGCGCAGACTGCCAACCCACTTGATCCTGGGCGGACGCTACCACGAAAGCTTCATAAGTGGCGCGGGTGCTAGCCACCGCCACAATCCCTTCTCCAAACTGGGTGAGCTTAGTCTCAATGATCCACTCGATCATCTGGCATTGTGCCATGAGGCTTTCTGGCATCAGTGTGTTGGATGGCCGTGGTTGAGCTTCGGCCAAGGGTGTGCCGAACCCGATTACTGTAGGGGTTCGGGCGATTGTAGCTGAGGTGTTGGCACCATTTTACCCACCTGGTGGGACCGACATCTCCATTGAAGGCCCAGGAGGCGACTGAGGGTGGAGGTCACGCTCCTGCAACAGGTCTTGTAGGAGGGCCTTCAAGTGCTGGTTCTCCATCATAAGAGTCTCAAGAGTCACCTTTTGGACTTCATTAGCCGGAGGGTCATTGTTGACCGGCTCCGCATTGACGGGGGCGGCACGATCCTCGACAAGAACTTCCTCCGCTTGCGTCGATGCCTGAGGTCCGACAGAAGTGCCGACATGGCCGGCAGGAGCCGGCTGCTGGGTCAGGTGATGCGGCCTCCTGAGTTGAGATATAGGCTGGTTCAGGTCGTCAGTCTGAACTTGAGGCTGGTGCCCGGTGGCATAACATGCGAACACCTTGGCCGCATCACTAAGGAGCTGGACCGTCTGCTTCTTTTGAGAGCACCTCTTGGGGCGGACGGGTATCCCCAGCCTATCAAAGACTGAGGTGCGTTGCAGAGGAGTCTTCGTCATGGCTTCTGCCTGAGGAGAACTTGAGGCTGGATGTCGGTGGGGCCCGGAACGAGCCCATCTCTGCCTTCGCCTGTCTGAACGAGAGGCACCGAAAGGTTGGGCGCCATCCGACGATGCGGCTACAGAATCAGTCACGCCTTGCTTGGCGCGGCGTCCTAGTGCTTGAAAGGGGTTGCTAAGACGTGCCTTCCGGATGGCTTGAGCTTCCTCCGGGGTAACCCAGATTCTTCTCCAATCAGACTGCTAGTCTCCCATGTCACTATCTCTTCGATGAGACTTGGGAGCTCAGACACCAGACCGACACTGGTGTCTCTGGGCCGCTGCGGGAGCGTCTGCCCTTATGAGTTCCGCCTTGTCTTCTCGCGTTTGACGCAGAAGGATAAGGCGGTTAGTAGTAGGGATCGTAGAGATGATCCGCTCTGGGGGTATGATGGGTTCACCCCCGTCCAGGCGAATCAGTAGATTGCCGACAAGGATGGTCTTGCTGGAGTTAGTGGTGGCAGCGGTAAGTCACTTGCCTTTATGGCCACGACGATGCTTCTTCTGGGGAGCCGAAGATGATTTCGCTCTAAGGTGGTAGACCAAGAAAACTCGGCCCGTGACTATTAGTGGCACAAGGCCATCGACCGGCAACACTAGAATCGGTCCCCAAGACCCGAGGGCTGTAATGGAGGCTGGCGGCTGGGTGGCTCGAGTGTAAGCCGCCGCCCGAGCTAACAATAGTGTTACGATTGCCCGCGATGACGTGCTTTTACTTAGAGTTAGCACTGTAGGGGGTGCCAGGATGCCAGCGACCCAAGGCATTGAGCCTGGATCGGGGACTGGTAGGACCGGAAGGTGGAATACAGGGCCTCCAGTCCACACCGGGGCTGTCACGTCCCATAGAGGCAGACCCGTACTGGGAGTCGGTGTCGTCGAGTTGTAGGGAACGTGCCCCCACGATGGAGCCGAGGGATGCGGAACCTGATGCGGATCACTCTCGCCAAGCGTCGTCCGTGGGAAACCCCGGGGTTGCATGCCCGAGCTGCATGTTGAGCAGGCTCGAACCGGGGATTGATGGCCCAGGTGAGGCAGTTGCACTTCAAAAATTTGGGTCGGAAGGCCCGAACGAGATACTATAGATCCCCACTCTTTTGACCCCTTCTAAGACAACCAAAAAACTATCAGGAAAATACGGACAGTTTTGAGCATGATTTTGCGTTAGTGAGTGAAATAGTTGAAACACAATAGCATGAAGCACATCAGTCGAATCACAAAATCTGTGAGAGGGGGTAGAAGAAAAAGAGTGCTAATAGAAAACCATAAGATCAATATTTTTAAGGTGGTTCAGCTGCTACTAAGCACACCTACGTCCACCCCTCACCAAACCCAATGAGGCTTACTACTGACAAACAGCTTGAATACCATTGATACACAGCTTACACACCACTGACACACAGCTTGAACAAGGAGCCAGCTCCTTACGAGACCACAAGCCTCACAGTGTTGTACCCAGCACCACACGGGGTTGACGCCCCTCCAAGACATGAGAGTTTAAGAGAAAGAACTCCAAAATAAAAACCATAAAAGAAGAAGGATAAAAAGAGGCTTGGCTACTCCAGAATCATAAATTACGATGCGTATCAAGTCTGAATGAAAACATGGCTGGCTAATCTCTTTTGGCTGCACACTGTCACCTTCTCTCTTCCTCTCAAATTATCTCTTGGATGCTCAAGGTAGGCTTTCTTTTCCTTTTCCTTTTGTCTCTATTCTCCACCCTCAAGGTTTCTCCAGGCACACCAGCAACAAAGGTAACTCCAGCAATAATCGCAGTAGCAGCTTCATGCAAGAAGGGGCGTCCAATTTATAGGCACAATGAGCAAAAAAATTCCCTCCAAGGTTCTACAATTTGATTGGCTGGAATATAAAAGGAGTTTTTGAACAATAGATCTGCAACATCTTCTTCCTCATTGGCTGAATGCACCAAGGATGTCCTTCTGTCCTGTAGGATCTTCTAAATAGTATCTCTGGTTGGTTGGATGCAAAAAAATAGTTGCCTTGAAAGGTGACCTTTCCTAGTTTTATAAACTGATAGAACTGTTGACCAGAAAGATTGTTATGGTAACCCAATAATGACAAGGATAGTTAAGTTTCCTAGAAGCCTTTTCCATACCTCAAAACATCATGATGCTAAGGTTGACATAACTATGAAAGCTGCTTGAAGGCTTGCTAGAGGATCTTGTGGGGTCGACTCCCGAGCATGATTGCCATAGGGTCGACTCTGTGCTTAGTTTTCATAGGCATCGACTTTCGAGCACGATTGCCATAAAATCCACTACTTTCTGATGTCTGAGTTTAGTTCAAGCTTAGTTCGAGCTTAGTCCAAGCTTAGTTGAGCTTTGGCTTCATGAGGTCTGAGCTTTGGCTTTTAAGAAATCTGAGCTTTGGCTTTAAGAAGTCTGAGCTTTGGTGCCTATTGGATTTTCCAGTATCTCCCTTAGGGATTTGTTGTTCCACGTGGATTATAGGGTCCACATAGGGTATCGGTGAGTTGGCAGCCCATCCCGCCACATGGATTATGGGGTCCATGTGTGAAGCCCCTCATGTCTGCCCACAACATGATAGTGTGGGGTTCTGCAATGTCATAAGGAAATATGGTCCACCTTTGCCACTAGCTCAAGCTTTTAGCGCAATTGTTGGGGCATGATCCTGTAAACTAGTATCAGAGCGAGGTCGTGGGTTCAAATCCCCCAGGTGCCACTGGGGGAGAGATTGTTGGATTTTCCAGCGTCTCCCTTAGGGATTTGTTGTTCCACATGGATTATGGGGTCCACGTAGGGAATTGGTGCGTTTTCAGCCCATCCCGTTGCATGGATTATGGGGTCCATGTGCGAAGCCCCTCATGTCCGCCCACAGTACGATAGTGTAGGATTCTGTAAGTTTACAGGTTTATACCCCAAACCCTCTCTTTGAAGGTTGACCTTAGTCCCCAAAATTTTGTCTAGATTATCTTTGCCTTGAACAAACTTTCTCAGAGAATTTTTTAAATCATTATTTTCATTCTCCAAAGAGGAGACGTGCAGTTCAGCTTCAACAAGCTCCTCCTCGTAGGCAACCAATTGCTCATTAAGCATGACATTCACATTTGTGTGGTTTTCAATTTCCTGATCTAAGACATGCACTTTAGGTATAATGCACAATGGATCAGAATGGAATAGCTCAGATGAAAATGACAAAGCACAATGCACAGACTGCTGAGGTTGACACTGCTACTCAGTGAGGTCGACACTCCTTCAATAGATTACAGCAATGTAAGGAGCTGAGGTCGACATTGCCAAGCAGTGAGGTGGAGGCACCTAGAGAGACTAATCAAAACGAGTTAGATCAGCTGCACTAGATTACAGTGATCACACTACACACCAACTGGGTGAAGGATCTGACTCACTCTATGTATGCTTTTGTGATCAACAAGGATTCCATTCATTAAGATTGACTGCTCATCGAACTCCTAGTGTGTGTGTGAACAATGTGTTAATGTGTGCGGTGGAAAACAATCAAGATAGCATATGTTGACGCTAGCACTCAAACTTGTGAATGGGGATAGGAAAAATGGAGCAATCATACAAATCACAACCCATTGCACAGAGGTTTTTAAGGTGGTTCGGTTGCATCGCCGCAACCTACGTCCACCCCTCACCAAACCTGGTGAAGCTTCACTATACGCTACAAATGTTGCACGAGGACAAGCCCCCACGGGGACGAACCCCAACCACACACACGGGGACGACGCCCCAAACACACACACAAGCATAGGGACGACACCCCCCACACACACGCACATAAAAATAAAGAAAATAGGACACGCTATAAGTGCAGCAAGAACACACAGGGACACAGTCATAAGCACACATTGCTAGACTCAGCCTAAGACCTACCTCCGGTCTCTGAACAGAGCACCGGACACATTGCTATAGGCATAGCAAAACACATGGTTTAGTGATGTGAGAATACAAAAGGAACGCAAGAAACCAAGAGAAGGAAAAACACTCTGTGGCTCCAGAACAAGTCTGGAAGCTCTATGAGCAGATCTGAACACTGGTTCAATCTGAACTCTCCTTTCTCAGATGCTGGCTAGCTGCAATGCTAGTTGATCTCCCTTCTCTCTTCTTTCTCTTCTCCACTTTACAACACTGGCCTAGATCAGACCAGAGTTGGGCTGCACACGTAGTCCCCTTTCCTTCTCCTTATAGATGCTTCTTTGAATGCTTAAGGAGATGTGGGTTTTCTTTGATGGCAGCAGCAAAGACAACAGCAAAGACAGCAGCAAAGACAACAGTAAAGATAGCAGTAAAGAGAGCAGCAACAACTTCAGTAGAAGCTTTAGGTATTTATAAAGGAGCTAGTGGGAAAAATTCCCTCCAAGAAAATCTGTAGAGAACTGTTTCAAATTTGAAATGTACTCTTGAATTCTGTCCTTCTTTCAGCAATGCTTGAGTAGATCCATCGGTCACACGGGAGTAGATGAGAGTTCTTATTTTCCCTCCTAAATGTTCTCTTGGTTTGAGGTGAATGCTCTATAGGGAGGTGACTGTGAGTTGCCATGGCTTCTCAGACAATAGGATGGTGGCAGGAGTAAATCAGATTTTTAGGCTGAGAATAAATGTGTCTGCAGTAACATTAAGCTTCATGGGCTGGCATAGCAGGGAAGGACGCCCGTTTTGACATCTTGAGGCAGAGAGAAAAGTCATCCTTCGGGCATGCCTTATTGAGATCCCGAAAGTCAACACATATTCTGATCTGTCCATTTTTCTTCTTCATAGGCACTATATTCGCCAGCCAGGTGGTGTACTGGTTTTCTCAACAAACCCCACATCGATGAGCTTGTCAACTTCTACGTTAATCTTATTGATTAACTCAGGGTGCATTCGTCTGGGAGGCTACTTTACAGGGTCTGCTTTTGGATCAATTGCTAGCAAGTGATGTGCCACATCAGGACTTAATCCTGGCATTTCATCGTAGGTCCAAGCAAAACAATCCCTGAACTCCTTTAAAAACTGTATATACCGCTCTTGAACCTCTGGTTCCAGCAAGGCACTAAGGAAAGTTGTCCTTGGGTCTTCCTTGGTTCCCAAATTTACTTCTATCAACTCATCAACGGTGGCTTGGCCGCCATCCTTAACTTCAGGTGGAACTTCTTGCAAGTCAATGAAGCCTCCCGGGATGTCGTCTTCTTCTGTTTCAGAACCTTCCAATTTTTCAGGTGGAGTGTCAGCTAATACCGAGCCATCATGCTCAGCTGGAGCCACTGGTCTTTTAATCAGATCTTGTTCAGTCTGGCTTTGTGGTGCCGCTGGCTCTGCTTGTGGTTTAGAGGTGCAGACTTTAGCTTCCAGGGAGCTTGCTGGTATGGGCCCCTCTATGGTGTTTTCCGTCTACTGCAAAGCTCGGACCTCCACTAGGATGCATCTGAACTCCAGACATTCTCTTGCTTCATCAAAAATTCGATCTTCATTGGGCGTCCCCATGTCAAACTTGGCCTCAGTCTAAAATAAGTCTTCGTCATAAGATAGTTCTTCCCAACATCGGCATACAACTACCTCATCTGGCTTTTTTGTACTCTGTTGACCATCAGGGGGCCCACTATCAATAGCAGATTGATATATGATTTCTTCATCCTCCGAGGGGTAATCATCATAACTAGCCTCAAAAGGGTCTTCGTGTGAGAAGAAGGTAGAGATGACATCCACCTCAGCTTCATAGTACTCTTGTAGAGTATAACCCAACCCCATATGTCGAGTGACCTTCATCAGTTCCTTGTTGTTACAGGGCGGATTCCAGAGCTCCTGAAATGCTTTCTTCTAACCAGCAGGCTGCAGCGAAGGCATTTTCATGTTGGAGAACATCTGCGAGACACGCTGCGTGGTGTAATCCAAGCCTACAACTGGCACCATTCGGCTTGTAGATTCTTCAGGGATCACACAGTCTTGATCATCTTCATCAGTAGGCTCCCCAGTGTAGAATATTTTAGGAGGCTCGCTGAAGCGAGAGACTTCCATGGTCTTGAGTGGCAGCACGGTCTGGCATTCCAAACTAGAAATGGGCTTGATTAGTCCTTCTGGAATTTCAACCTGTGTGAATATTTCTTTCATCTCCTCATTAGTTACTCCTGGATGGATATTTGGAGGTGCAACCCGGGCAATGTCCCTGACCTGGGAGACATGGGAGACCTCATGCTTTTTCACATATCCCAGAGGTGGCGGCGGAGACCAATCAGCTGACTTTGGTGCCGGTTTCTTCTGGTTAGCAACAGCTTCTTTCTTCTTGGATCCTTGGGGGACTTTCACATAGTACGGTGCATCGAGCATATGACACTCAAAAACTTCGAAGGGGTGCAGGTCTGCAAACACCCTCTCCTCCTTGCCATTATGACAGTATTTGATGCATTGATGTAATGTAGATGGTACTATCTGGTACTCATGCAACCATGGCCGTCTGAGCAAGGCCTTGTATGTAGTGTTGGAGTCTATTACATAGAATCATAAGGAGAGTGGCCGCCCAGCCCCTTTGTGCCCCGGGTGGGCGGCCAGGTCTGGCCGCCCTGCCCTCTGGGCAGCCACCCCGATGGCCACCCAGCTCTGATGGGCTCTGGGCGGCCAAGGTGATGGCTGCCCAGGGCAGGGGAGCCCCAGGGGAGGGCGTCTAGTGCTCTGGCCACCCAGACCCTTGGGCGGCTACAGGTCTAGCCACCCAGTCCTCTGGGCAGCCAGGACCTTGGCCTTCCTGTCCCCATCAGCCCGGTTGGTTTGTGCTCCGTGTTTTGATGTCCCGGGGTGTCCGTGCAAGGGGTGGCTATGCGGAATGCGTGTCCGGGTGTTTCAGTGTATTTTGGTGGTTTTGGGTTGTAGTGTGGGCCACCCCCGTTTGTAGTAGAGTGTGTACAGTCTTCCTTGAGTTGGGCTGCTCGCGTCGACTGTTCTTGCATGAGTTCCAAGATCGCGAAAGGTGTTCCCGTGTGAGGGCTGTGATCGCGGCTGGGTGCCCTTGTGGGAGTTGTGGACTGTGGTCCCAATGTCCTATCTCGTGCTCCATATTGCCTTTCGTGGACCGGTAGTCATGGTTGACTGTTAGGTTGGTGGTCCTTAGTTCCCGTGCTAGTGGGCCACCTCATAGAGGTGTTGTGTAGGCCGGTGGTACTCCAGTGGTTTTCATAGTTGTGGTTGGTTCTTGGTGACCCTACCCACTTGGCGTAGCTGACCTGGGCATATACCTGTGCCGACCCACGAGGGAGTGGTGGAGGCTTGTCCCGTGTAGTGATTTTTAGGCCGGTTACCTAAGGGCCCCTTGTCTTTGCAGCCAGAGTCCGACTAGGGGGAAAACCGACTAGAGGACCGACCTAGAGCAAATGGTATGTGTATGCACACATGGTCGGGGGCAGTGGACCCGCGCTGACAAGCGTAACCCCGGCTAGTCTTTGTTCTGTGGTACACTGGTGTTGTGTACTGTGTTGGTGTCTTAGTTTCCGCCAGAAGGCGTGTAGGGAGACATATGAGGCTGCGATATAAGTCGTCAGAGGACGCATCCGGTCTTGTGGTCAGTGGGTTAGTACTCCTGTCACCTGAGAGGGTTCAGTGTGACTTTCTTCCCGATGTGGTTTATCGTGCTGGTGGTTTGGTTCGTCCCGTGCGGTGTTAGGCGTGGTTCTTCTGCTAGTCTTAGCTCGGGATTGAGAGATTCTCCCGAGGGGTTCCTTCTATTGTTCCGGGATTAAGAGAGTCTCCCGGGGGTGTTGGTTCGGCTTGTGGTTGGCTGTGTGGCCATGTTCATGGTTCCGTCAGCTAGGATGGACTGTCCGACCTTGGGGTCAGGGTTGTGAAGAGGGCCGGTGTGTGTGATCTTCCTTAGTTGACCGTCGTCTGGTTTCGATCACCGTTGTTGGGTCGTACCAGCTTGGTTGTAGTGTGGCTACCACTGTTGCTCTTTACTTGTTGTTCCTACATCGTGCCTGCTTACAGCTTCCTTTACTATTGTTACTTTAGTTACCGCTTTCGTTGTAGTGGGGTTCCACGAGACCCCTACTGAGCCTTTGCGATGAGGCTCACCCCCTGCTTTTCAGGTGCAGCGTCCTTCTCAGAGTGGAGTAATTCGGTTGGAGGTTTCATAGTTGCCAGCTCGCCAGGTTTCCGGGTGTGCCCAGGACAGTGTATGTTCTCTTACCTTGACTGTATTTGTGGACTGGACTCTATAGTTGTTTAATTGCTATAAAATGTAATTTATTTCCTGTTAGAACTGTAGATTAATTAGATAGATTTACTTTACTATTATTATTTAGAATTTCAATGCATGTGACGCCTGTTTAAAGAGCCGTCATTTAATAAAATGGTGACTTGGCAACAAAATGCCCCCCACCCACAAGCGGTACAGGTGAGGAATGAACCAAGCGGGGCACATGGGTGTAGACGTGCTGATTTTTTTTTGAGTCTTGCGAGTTAATAGGCCCAAATGGGGCTGCCAATTAACGAGGAAGGCGGGTGCTAGTTAATGGGGGACAAGCCCGACCGGATAAGGGACTCACAAGGGCTGCCAGTTAAAGCTTCTGGCTGTCCCGCCTTTTGATAAGCCCACTGAGCCTGCCAGATAAGGAGGCAGGTGGCCAACCGGATAAAGCTTTTGAAAGCTTGCCAGATAAAAAGCATTCGGGTGGCCTGCTAGTTATGGAAAGTTGAATCGCCTACTGGTTATGCCATTTGAACGGGCCTGCCGGTTAAGACCCTTCGATGGCCTATCGATTTTACTGGAGGGGGACCGAAGGGACCCCTTTAAAAGGCCTTTCCTCTTGAGCTTTTGACCAATGCTCACCCTTCCTCAAACACTGTAGGAGCACTAGTCAAGGAACTTTTCTCTGGCTCTATTGCTAGTGACCACTTTGCTTGCACGCCTGCCATTGTTATTTTTCTGGGGGGGGTGGTCGTCTCCTTCCCTCCCTCTTCTTCTTCTCCCTTGCTCTCCTTCTCCCCCGCTTTCTCTTCTTCATGCAAACATCGGAGACTTGTGTACACACTTTCAGGGGCACTTCATTTTTTCATTCTTTAGTTTGTCTCTTTGTTCATTTGTTCAGTTTATTGAGTGGCCTTGGGGCTGGCTCGTTCTTCAGTCGACGAACCGTTCTAGTATGCTTCTTTTCTATTCTCCCTAGTGCTCGGAATGAGTTGCGCATATGGATATTTGGCATGATCTACTCAGGGATCACTTCAGCTCTTCGGCCATTAAGATAGATTCTGATGCCGCCGATCAGTACTAATTTGTCGGTGTTAGATATCTGGCCTCTTGAGGTAGCAGCCACATTCCTCTGGTTCCTTCTTCGGTGGGACGTCGTTTGTTTGTTGGTGAGGTCCGTGTTGAGATGGACATGGTGGACAAAGCAGCCCATGATCTTCACCGCCGCGCGATCAGCAACGGTCGCTGATGATCCATCAGCGACAGGTTTGATAGCAGAGGTTCCCGTGATGGGAACGTGGACTTCGACGGGCTTGGGCCCCTCAATCTTCAATAGGTCAACGAAGGCTACTCCCAAGAAGTTAGGGAAGCCCACCACGGGAGGGAAGCTCCCAAACTACACCAGAACCTCCAGGTAGCCTTCCCTGACGTGGCCTGCGACGACTAGTGGTCTGAATGAAACAGCTATTGTAGTCATCAAAGTATGACCTACAGTTGCAAGTAAAATAGTTTAGAATTTCAAGAAGAGGTCGCAGGGCCCCTAATCCTGATGAAGAGATGAAGGGAGGTCTCATCCCACTAGGCGTGCCAGACTTGTGGATGCACTTTCGGGGGCACTTCATTTTTTCGTTCTTGAGTTCGTCTCTTTGTTCACTTGTTTGGTTTATTGAGTGCGAGGGCGTGCCAGTCACCGAGGTGATGATTTATTCAGACTTTGAGGAAGCCCATGGTGCGCTCGATCTGACTAGTCAGACGATTGTATGTGTCATGTCGGGACAGAGAACCCATCGTACCATAAAGGCCATGATGTTAATTACATCCCCTCGAAGAGGAAAAAACCATTGATTAATCACTGAGAAAAGGGGCCCTACGGCCTAAAATTCATAATAATGAAATGAGAGAATGAACTCTCGAGCTGCATTTGAACAA
>JANBPO010002330.1:0-80471 GCA_024336825.1 Amorphophallus titanum
AATGTTAAGAAAATAGTCGTTATGCTACTTAATTAGTATTAAGGAAATTCCAGGTGCTACACTTTAAGTGTCCATTTTGCTTTCCAAATCTTCGGCTTCCACCTCCTTCACAAATCCCCACATATCACCGCTATGGTGGAACCGGTGACCCCTTTGTGCACTTAAAGGAGTTTCTTTATGAGTCGGCCGAGTTTCAGCATGACCAATGCTTGATGGCTTATCTATTTGGTCTGTCATTAGAAGGCCCGACTCAGGATTGGTTCTTTTCATTAGTGCAAGAGCAGATTGTGAACTTCCAAATTGTTCAAGAAAAGTTTATTCAGTAGTACCAAGATCAGGTTGGGCCTAGGTATTCTATGGTGGATCTGACCCATGAGAAGTTGGAGGCCGACGAGGAGTTCTTGACCTTTGCCGATCGCTGGTGTTGCCTTGCTGTGCAAGTCCCGGGACATATTCTGGGGGGAGAGCAAATCAAGATGTTTATTTCTAATGCCACGCTTGAGTATCATTTCATTTCATCCTTAAATGATATCACCTCCTAGCAATAATTGTATAGCCAAGACTGCTTCATCCGCCAACAACTCCACAGTTCCCTTGACCTTGAGTCTTCTCCATGTTCCATGTCCACTTACACCTCACCCTCCACATATCAACCTTCCATGAGTCAACCTTTCGCCACATATCCCACCCTGAGTCAGCTTTCCACCATGCAACCATATGCCTTCACACATCAACCCTCCATGGGCCAACCTCCCATGTGTCAACCTTCCACATATCAACCCTCCACGAGTCAACCTTCCGCCATCCACAGTCAGCCCTTCTCTCCTACATACCCACATGTGTCTTCGCCTACTGTCAAGGGAATTCTTAATCGTGAGCAGGTAGATGCCATCCACTACATAACTCCCCATCCCACTCACCACACGCCTCCACTGAATCCCTTCGCCAGTCACCATGCACCCTTGCCTATGCAACCTTTACTTCCCTCTCCTCAATCATCTCCACCTTCCCATACCCCTCGACATCCCTCTTGCCCAAAGCGGGCTCCTCACACTCCATTGCCAGAGTTTTTTACTTATATTTTTTGGGCTTTAATGGCCCCTCATGTGTTATAGCCCCCCCGGTTGTGCCTTGCTGACTCACGGTCGGGAATTTGCTTCAATATTGTGATTATCACCGCCAACAGGGGCATTTGGTCAAGGACTGTCCTGAGTTTTAGGAGTTTGTTTATGACCTAGAAGATAAGAAAAGGATCGATTGTTCAGCTATTCATAAGGTTATTTTATATCTTCGCAGTAAATAGTAGCAACAAGTGCCGCCTAAGCAGCTGTCTCCGTCACTACAAGACTAGGGGTGCCCCTGTGATTCTTTATTTAGTGTAGCATCTGCTCCATCACCTATTCCGCCACCTATCATGTCACCGGCTTCATCATCCACCTCGTCACCTACTCCCTCGCCTTCACCCATTCCCTCACCCAGTCCATCGCCATCTCCATTTACCCCGCCTCCTACGCCATCTCCACAAACCCCACCAACCCAAGCCTCTGCTCAGGCTAGTGCACCCACTCACCTTGCCACCACTTCCTCTACTTCTCCTACTTCTATTACTACCACTCCTATTCCTATTACCTCCACCACCACTTCCACTCCTAACGCTGTGAGGCATGTCATGTCGATACATCGACGGTGGATGCTGCGGGCTCCCTCCTCTCCATCACCATCACCTTCCTCTGCACCCTCCTCTTCGCCATCTCCATCTCTACCACCATATTCATTACCCCCATTGCCATCCTCATCACCTGATCCATTGCCGTCACTATCATTGCCTTCATCTACCCCATCTCCATCTCTGCTATCTTCACTGCCTTCATCTCTGCCATCTTCACCTTCTTCTCCATCTCCCTAATCGCACGAGCCTGAGCAAGCTCCACCCCCTAAGCCTGTCATTGCCATTCTACCTTCGCTACCATTACTGGAACCTTCAAGCCCTTCATCCTCGCCTTTACCTTCACCTTTGCCACCACTCAACATCACCATCCCCATTGAAGCCTCCACACCTTCCACACCCACTACCTCTGCTTCCCTATCCAGTTCCACCCCACAGAGTGGGTGTGCGCTACCTTTGGTGCCCCTTGGGTCTGGTCTCCAGAGAGATGATGAGCCGAGTTAGGATAATTTGGCCCTAGTGATGTGTTTCAACATTAAAAATTCTATCTGTCGGGTGCCAGTTTGTGTCCTGATCTCCAGCTATTTTGGGGCTGATAAGCCTATACTTCTGAAGATGGTTGCTGAGAAGAGTTCCCTCATGCTGGTGCCAGTATCTTCTCAAGCGAGGCTAGTGGCAATCTCATTGCTCACTAGGAAGTTCGCCATTAAGGCACTTATCACCACTCGCTCCGTTGTAGTTTAGATAACTGGCCAAGAAGGGTTCTCTACTTGGATTGTGCTAACTTGTACATCTGCAAAAAGATTGATGAGTTCAAGAATGATGAGTTCTATATTCAAGGGGTAATTCGTTGTATTTCCAAGCTTTCTTAAGGACATTCTGCACAATCTCTCTCGATTTATTAGCAAGCCAGCCACGCTAACACCGCACATTACTCTCCCTCAGTTTCATCTTTCTCTTCTATCAAGGGAGTTATGCTTCACGTCTAGTTGCCTTGTGGAGTTGCCGAATCTCATGATCCTTGTGCCGAGAGACAAAACTCCCTGGCTTCATGGTGCTCATCATTCTGAGGAATTACTTGTTCAAGGATGTCTGAAAATTGTTAGCACTAGATTTCTAGGGGCAGTTGGCCCAACAAAGTTGCATGTTCATAACTAGGCCAGGGCGTTTGCCAAATGGGCCCACTACTTGAGAAAACATTGCAAATCAAGAAGCCCAAAGGTCCGAGTCTGCGCCAGGCGGGTCTATTGCAAGGAAGTTTTTGCCAAGAAGAGGTGGCAGCGCAAGTTCAGGGGTTGCCAATTGTGCACTCAGGGGACCACCTCTCCTTCCCCTTCTTTTCAGTCATCAATCCTTCTGCTCAGCTCCCACCCATGGGTGGTGTGTTTCCCCTCTTTCGATCCTACGTCTATATTCTTCTCCCATTCTCTTACGTCATCCTCCCACTCTTCCTCTCCTTCTCACCCGGATCCTCTGGATTTTCCTCATCTTTGCAACCCTACAACTCGGCTTAGGCTCTCTCTTCATCCCGATTTCGGGACATCATTTGATTCTTCCCTTCCTCAGCCAGGTCATCTAGATATCTCTAATTCCCATTCTCTATTCCACTCTCTTCATCCGGTACCTCTAGATCTCCCCCCTTATTCTAGTTTTAATGATTCACTCGAGTCTTTCCCTGTGGAACTCTCGGATTCCACATATGATTCTTCTAGGACTGTCGGATGGTTCTCACCTTTCTTCCTTATCTCTACCACAATATAATCATCATCTCTCTATTCTTTCTTCTTCACCCTTTCGGGGTTCTTTCCTTTTTTCTTGCTATTTTCGAGACTTTAGTCTACCATGATCTCAGCTGATCTCTGTTTATTCCATATTTGGTTCCTTGTTATCAATTTTTGGGCCCTAGTGTGGGAGTTCTAGCCCTTGTCTCTTTTCCTTTTTATCCTTCTTTGTCAAGTGTGATGTCCGCCACTCTTTCATGTCAAGGAATCCAGCCCTTTGCTATCCTTTCATCTTTGTCCTATCAAGCAAGAAACACAGCTAGTGCTACTCAAGACAACTTTAGGATGCTACTTTCGTGCCATGGATTGCTGAAGGTGTCTCTAAATTGTGCAAGAATATGTTGTCATTTCCATTATATACTCCTATGCAGGGTTATAACACTGTTGGTTTCCATAACACATATGAGTGGTTTTAAGAGTTTGTTTGGTAGAGGTCTAGTTCGCTTCTGCAACACCTAAGGCTTGTGATAACATTGGGAGTCTCAATTCTTTCCCCAATTGTTAGGGGTGTCTTTTGAGTATGGGTTTTCAGACACTTCACGGTGAGCTATAGCTAATCTCCTCTAAGCACTATAAGAAAACTGGCCTTTACCTACATTTTTAAAACATAACTATAGGTCTAAAAAAATGTAGGTAAATACTTTACCTACGTTTGCTTGCCACAATTTCAAAGCGTTGCGCTTGCTCGCGTGACTATAGGATACACTACATTTCTATGAAATGTAGGTATAGATTGACCTATACCTACGCTTCCAAAGCATAGGAATAGTCCAACAGAAGCGTAGGTTAAAAATATGTATACAGATGCATATAAGAGGTTATACCTACATTCATAAAAACATAAGTATTACCTTTCGCCACGTAAAAGACTTTAAAGACTAACCCTTTGGCTTATAATGCCTTACAATTTGCAAACCCAATTAGCCAAGGGTATAAATATATCAAGCTCCTTTGAGTGACAGCCCCTCCGAGGCCCACTAGCTTCAAGCCCAATAACCCACTCGGATCAAGCACTTTCTATGCAGCCTTCGGGTTCGAAAGTCTGAGTGTCAGGTCGATCGGGAAGGTCCCTTCGGGAACTTGATATATCCTGCTCGAGCCTTACACCTATCGCTCGGGAGCCCCCTTAAGCTAGTGCCCCATGCTCGGATCGAGTGATGAAAGCTTATCCCCACGACCGTTACGTACTCTTTAAGAGCAGGGAGATCAAGAGGATAAGGGAGATCAAGAGTCCTCATGTTATAAAGAGCCCACGAAGAGGACATAACCCACCCTAAAACTCCTCGGCTCACATGCCTCTTATGTCCCATGAGTCGCTATATAGACTTGGGAAGCCCTCCTACGAAATGGTAAGCGCTACTAAGCCACTCTAATCCTGAGCAAGAGCCACTTCACCACTTGGTGGAGAGGAATCTCGCACCCCTACCTCCTCCTACCTCTCTCCATAGCACCAGAGATCTACCTGATTTGCTGACTTAAGCATCGGAGGGTTTTCCCTAGGGAACCACCCCTGGGCACCCCTGATCCATTTCCCTTCTTATAGTTCTCACAATCGTGGTCGTCAACCTTAGCTCAAGAACAACGCGAGATCGCCCCTCTTCAAGGTTTATTTCTTTTTATTTAGCCTTCAATTAGAATCATCCCCATGCATTGCGGAGTTGGGATACTATTCCTCTGAGCTAGCAATAAACAAATGCCAGCCTCTCCAAGCTGCTAGCACATCAATTGAAGCTAAAGCTGCAGAAGGCCCATTGATAGGGCAGCTCACACTGCCATCACCAGCTGAATTAGAAGCTCCCGATGAGGCCCGGGGGCAACAGAATGAAAGGATTGATGTACTTGAACTTGAAGAAGACATTCCAGACTTCATTGACCTCCAGCTGGTGCCCTCGAAAGTTGAAGATGGAGGCCAAGCCACAGTCGATGAGCTAATAGAAGTCAATTTGGGGAGTGAGGATGATCCTAGGCCAACTTTCCTTAGTGCCCAACTCTCCTCAGAAGAACAAAAGCTGTACATCCAACTGCTACAAGAATTTCGGGACTGTTTTGCCTATAACTACAAGGAAATGCTAGGGCTTAGTCCTATAGTTTCATAACATGAGCTAGCTATAAGTCCCGAAGTGGAGCCAATAAAGCAGCCACCATGGCGTATGAGGCCGGAGCTTATCACACAAATATGTAAAGAAGTTGACAAGCTCATTGATGTGGGTTTTGTCGAAGAAAACCAATATACCATGTGGCTAGCTAAC
Organism: Amorphophallus titanum; assembly: GCA_024336825.1. Classification (NCBI taxonomy): domain Eukaryota; kingdom Viridiplantae; phylum Streptophyta; class Magnoliopsida; order Alismatales; family Araceae; genus Amorphophallus; species Amorphophallus titanum. The sequence goes on from JANBPO010002330.1 coordinate 5,697, forward strand.
ATCGTGCCTATGAAGAAGAAGAATGGGCAGATCAAAATATGTGTTGACTTTTGGGATCTAAATAAGGCGTGCCCAAAGGATGACTTTCTGGTGCCAATAATGAAAGTCATGATTGATGCTACAATCGGCCACGAGACTTTGTCATTTATGGATGGATCATCCGGTTACAACCAAATATGGATTGCGGAGCATGACCTAGTCCACATTGCCTTCTGAACCCCCAAGGGCATCTATCACTACAAGAGGATGTCGTTCGGATTAAAGAATGCTGGCGTAACTTACCAGCGAGCAATGACCAGAATTTTTGATGAGCTGCTCTACCATAAGGTCAAGTGCTATATAGATGACCTGGTAGTCAAGACCAGAAAGAAAGAAGACCATCTGCAAGACCTCCGAGTTATTTTTCAGAGGCTAAGGATCTCCATCCATGGGTTTTTGAAGCTAGAGGAAGAAGAGAAAGTGCAGCGGAATGAAGAGAGGATTCCGGTGATGTTAAAATTGCAAGCAACTGTCGACATCGACTTGGAGCAAAGGATCAGCTGGAAGGGGAAAAATTCTCTACATCTTTTCTTAGATTGTTTATGTTGTTCTCCATGATCTATATTTTGGTTTGAGCATGATTAGATACTCTTCTTATTTTTTCTGAACTGAGAAATCGTGTGTATGGACCATCGGTGTATGGTCATGTCTTGAACCGCCTGCGTACGGTTGTGGATTTATTGGGCTGTGTATTGCAGCACGTGTGTGTGTGTGTTTTGATCCATGGTCAGATCGTGTTGGAGACTCCATCTCCGTGTGTGTGTGTGTGTTGGGGCGTGTCCTCGTGTGTTGTTGGAGTGTCGTCTCCATTTGGGGATTTATCCCCGTGTTAGTGTATCCAGCGAGTGAAGCCTTACTGGGTTTGGTGAGGGGTGGATGTAAGGAGCCCATTGTGGTCCTGAACCACCTTAAAAATTCCTGTGTATTGTGGTTTGTGTTGTGGTGGTTTGCTTTATCATTCATATATGTTTATATGCTTGAGTGAGTATGGTGAGATTGAGAGAATTAGTTACATTGTTTAGTTAATTCTTTAATCTCATTAAAAGTTGTCAATTTTGCTGCATAGCATTTTAATTTACCATCTCGTGTGGGGGACAATTCAACCCCCTTCTTGTTCGCTCGCCTACCCCGGGACCAACAAGAATCAACATAGGGAAGCTAGAAGTCTTTTGCCAGCTGAAAAAGTCATGGGAGAAAAATAAAACCTTAAGGGTGAAAAATGATGCATCTACGGTGTATAATATACCCCTAAGGGTGACAAATAGATTAAGGCAACGGCCAAACAAAAGAAGAAAAAGACTAAGGCGATGGCTCCCAACACTTAAGGGTGACAAATGGTGGTCAAGGCTGACAAATAGCTGGCTAAGGGCAACAAATAGCTTGGTAAAGGTGAAAAATAGGTGGCCAAGCTAAAAATAGAGAAATCGTAGAAGGAGAGTCGACTAAAAATGCTATTGGAGTCGACTCCAGCTACAATGAATCTCACGAGGTAGAAAGAAGAAGTAGTGGCAACAACTATTGAAGACAAAGGGTGACAAATAGGTTGTTATCTGTGACAAATGGGCTATAAGGGTGACAAATAACTCTGTAAGTGTGAAAAATGACTCGTAAGACTGGAAGTGTGAACTTTCAAGAAGCCGAGTCGACTCCACATGACTTTGGAGTCGACTCCAAGTATGAAGAACTTGCCAAGTCTTCTGTAACTTTCGAACAACTTCTAGAGAATTAAAATGGAACCGTAAACCTCCAAATTTACATCTTTTGAGGTCTAAAAGGTTCCTAGGACAGTCAAGTGTCCTTCCATCGTGAGCTTACTAGATCAGCCCTTTTGGACACAAGTTTTGTCAACCTACGTTTATGGGAATGGTCAGCTTTCATGATAACCACCTTTATTCATCTACCCAATCAGATTACTGCTTCTAAATCTCTTGGGGCAGACCACCATACCTCCTTGTCCTAAGCCAATCAGCAAGTAACCTGGAAGCTCACAGGAATCAAGGTTGTAACGACCCAAAGTTCAGGGTACCGATAACCTGATATAAATATCAGACTACCGCTGCCAAGAACTAGGGACGCCACCCAAGAGGCTGATGAGGCCTCCGAAGGGTTAGTGGGGTTTGTCAAGGGATTGCATTAGAAATGAGAATTCGTAGGCGCGCAGTATTAATTAGAGCAATAGAACCCCTCTTGGCTAGTTATCTGAACTTCAATGGTGCGAGAGGTAATAACGACATCAATGGTGAATCCTCCGGCAAGCAAAGAGATTACTGCCGGCCTCGCTCTCAAAGAAACTGGCACCAAGGCAAGGGAGCTCCTCTTGACAACCGCATTCGGAAGCATAGGCTCAACAACCCCGAAATAGCCAGGGACCAGGACACAGATTAGCATTTGACAGATAAAATCTTGAATCTTGAACTGAAGGGTCAACATAGCTTCGTCCTGACCCGGCTCATGCTCTTCTAGGGAATCAGACCCAAGGGGCACCAATGGTAACACACACTCACTCTGTGGGGTGGAAGTGGATGGAGTAAAAATGGAGGTGATAGGCTTGATATGTAGTAGGGGAAGGATGGTGGCAATGAGAGGTTCAGGTGTAGGTGAAGGCAAAGGCAACGGTGAAGGTGTGGCTTACTCAGACCTGGGCAGCAAGGAATATGGAGGAGAGGGTGGAGAAGGTAGAGGTGGTGGAGATGAAGGAGACAGTGGAGATAGCAGAGGTGGTGGAGATGGAGGAGACGGTGGAGATAGCAGAGGTGGTGGAGATGAAGGTAGTGATGAAGGCAAAGGGGAAGGTGAAGGACAAGGTCGTGGCGTCCATCGTCAGCGTATCGACATGATGCACCGGGCGACATCGAGAGTAGAAGCGGTGGTAGCAGAGGAAGTGGAGGAAGTGGAGGCACTAGCCTGAGCAGAGGCTTGGGTTGGTCCATGAGACAAAGGCAGGGTCGGAGACGGCGAAGATGATAGGGTGGATGTAGATGGAGTGGGCAATAGGGTAGGCGATGGCTTAGGTGAGGGAATGGGTAATGGAGCAGACGACGGGGTAGGGGATGGAGCAGGTGACGAAGTGGGCACCGCGATAGACGCAGAATCACAGGGGTACCCCTAGTCTTGAAGTGACGGAGATTGCTGCCTGGGTGGTGCTGCTGCTTTCTACAAAGATATAAAATAACTTTATGAATCACAGGCCAATCAATCCTTTTCTTGACCTCCAAGCCATAAATATAATCCCGAAACTCGGGGCAATCCTCAACCAAATGTCCCTGCTGGCAATTAAAATCATAAAACTGAACCAAATTACCGATCGCAAGTCGGCAGGGCACAACCAGAGGGAGCTGTAACGCATGAGTGGCCATCAAAGCCCTGAAGATGTCGGTGAAATACTCTGGCAATGGAGAAAAATGGGTCCACTTCAGGCAAGGGAGATGCCGAGAGATATGAGATGAAGAAGGTTGTGGAGATTGCAGAGACGGAAGTGGGGGTTGTATAAGCAAGGGTAAATGGCAACTGGTAGAAGGACTAGGTGGAGGCATATGATGAGTGGGATGGGTAGGTATGTAGTGGACGGCATCCACTGGCTTGGAATGTGACGTTCCCTTGACTGGAGGCAGAGACAGATGGGCATATGCGGGGATGGAAGGCTAACTTGTGAAAGGTTAATATGCGGGAGTGTATGGGTATGTAGGGGCGGAAGGCTGACTCATGGGAGGTGGACTCACAGAGGGGTATGTGCAAAAGGTTGACTCATGGCAGGCAAGTAGGTGGAGGTGTGCTGACTCATGGAGGGTGCAAAAGGGGTAGATGTGGAAGGTGAGGTGTGCGGGGATGTAGAAGGTGGAAGGGACTCGAGGTCAAGGGAATTGTGGAGTTGTTGGCGGATGAAGCGGGCTCGGCTATATAGTTATTGCCAAGAGGTAATATCATTAAGGGCTAAGATGAAGCGACACTCGGGTGTTGCATTGGATATCAACATATTGATCCTCGTGCCTTAACGAGCCCACGAAGGAGACGTAATCTCCCCTGAAACTCCTCGCCTCGCAGGGCTCCTACGTTCATGGGTTGCTATATAAACCTGAGAAATCCTCCTGCTAGAGATAAGCGCTATTAAGCGATATTAACTCGAAGCTAGAGCCACTTCACCACTTGGTGGAGAGGAATCTCGCGCCCTCATCCCCTTCCCCTTCGCCCTTGCACACGAGCTCTACTTCAATCGTTGACTTAAGCATTGGAGGGTTTACCCTAGGGATTCATCCCTGAGCACCTCTGACTCGTTTCCCTCTTTGCAGTTCTAGCATACATGGTCATCATCCTTAGCTCAGGCACCACACGAGATAACCCCTCTTCACTTCTCACTTCGGTTATATTCATAGGCCTATCCCAGTTTCTTACTGCCTCTACTTTAGAGGGATCTACAGATATTCCATCTTTATAAATAATGTGCCCCAGAAAAGACACTTCTTACAGCCAGAATTCACACTTACTAAACTTGGCATACAACTGCTGGTCCCTTAATATCTGTAATGCCATCCTTAAGTGCTCTGCATGCTCCTCCTTGCTCTTGGGGTATATCAAAATGTCATCAATAAAAATCACGACCCACTGATCTAAGTAGGGTTGAAACACACTGTTCATTAGCTGCATAAAAGTTGCAGGAGCATTCGTTAGACCAAAAGGCATTACAACAAACTTGAAGTGCCCATACCTACTGCAGAATGCTGTTTTAAGAATATCTTCATCCTTGATCCGCAACTGATGATACCCTGATCGAAGATCAATCTTGAAAAAATACTGTGCTCCTGCTATCTGGTCAAACAACTCATCTATTCTCGGCAACGGATACTTATTCTTAACAGTAAGCTGATTCAGTTGACGGTAGTCAGTGCATAACCTTAGTGATCCGTCCTTCTTCCTTACAAATAATACCAGGGCTCCCCACAGGGATGTACTCGGACGAATGAACCTCTTCTCAAGCAAATCCAATAATTACACTTTCAATACCCTTAACTTCATAGGAGACATACGATACGGGGCTTTAGAAACTGGAGACGCGCTAGGAACTAGATCAATAGAGAAGACTACCTCTCTTTCAGGTGGAAGTCCTAGCAAATCTTTAGGAAATACATCCAGGAATTCTCAAACATTACGGATGTCCTTTATCTCTAACTCCTTCTTGTCGGTCAAAGAGACCAAGGCCGAGAATGCCTGACATCCTTTCCTCAATAATTTCTCAGGTCGAAGTGCCGAGATAAGCGGCACGGACTTAACATCTCTCACCCCAACAAAAGAAAGTTTGGGAATACCAGAAAAAGTCACGATGCCAGATTTACAGTGGACACTAGCCTCATATCTAGCTAACCAATCTGCTCCTAGGATGACATCATAATCCTTCATCTTCATACAGACTAAATCAGCAGGCATATTTCGGTCACCAACTAAAACCTTACTAGAGGGATAATAATGATTGATAGCTGAACCCGAACCAATAGGGGTTGAAATTTCCAGGTGAAAGTTTATCAATACATGTTTCACAGATAAAGACTTATGATGGGAATCAACATCGAGCATGTATATTTTTTTTGTATTTGTGTCCTTTTATTTATTTTTATATCCTTGAGAAAGTATAAGCGCAATTGTAAGGCTCCATAAGCAAATGTGTCATTCCCTAGGATTGTGTGAGTTTTTATGCAAATGTGTAGTAGGTCTAGCTAGGGGGCCCTCCCTTCTTTTCCATTGGTCCACCTAAGCTATGTGGGGCTGGTCAACCATCCTAGGTGGCCATCGCGCCTGCCCATATAACTTCATCTTCGCATAGCGAACCCTTCGGTGATCCGATATCTCAAACCACTCGAAGTACCGATCCATGCTAGCCTCCCAATCTAAATAGACCTTTGGTTCCATAGCCATGGAACCGTCAAACGTGGGAGGGTCCGCACGAATGGTCCTGAGGGTCCGCTCATCCTCGTCATAATCATGGTTCCGTCGTGGACCACGACGGTCACGACCATATCCCCCATGTTTATTATTGGATGCATAGTCATCCACTTCGGGCACTCGCTGCCTCCAATCATCTACCCCTTGAGCCCTTGGCGCAGTAGGGTGCTGAGCCGGCTCCGGTTGACTATTTGTCGGCGCGAGCTGTGCCTCAACTGGGGCCTTTTCTAGGACAGCAATTCTCCCCACCAGACCCTGAATGGACTAATCCGAGGCTTCGACCCGATCCTCTAAGGCTTTCATCCTCCCTTCTAGACGCGTGCCTAGGCCATCTACACGCGTACTAAACCCATCCATACGCATATCAAATCGGAACATCTCGGCCACCGAAGGCTCATCAGGACTACGGAGTTGGGGATCCGCCATAGGAGGTGGTGTTGGTGAGTATTGGGTACCACTACGGGTGGGCATGTAAATGAAAAACTCTTTTTTTTATGCAATGACTACCCTAGACTCACCTAGGCTCTGAAACCAAACTGATGCGGGACGAATGAGGGACTCGACACTAAGTTGATGCAGACCTTAGACTCAATGTGATGACATGACCAAATGGACGACTCGACCAGCAATAGGTTGCACTAGCACTAGAGTTACCTCAGCTCGACCCTATGAGTTCCTAGGGGTGTATGCCTAAAATAGAAATGCGAGCTCACTCGTCATCCCAAGTGAGGGAGACGCGGATCCACGCGGTTGAGAAACCGACTGAGTCAAGGGTGGTCACTCACTTTCGTACTCGGATCGAGTCACGGGACGGGTTCACTCTCCTTTCTCACAGCGGTGACATGAACTCACGAGCTAGAATTCCTAACGCACTCCAGCAGCAGCATATGATCATATACTAAATAAGCAAATGTAATGCCGAGAAGGTGAGATCGTTACCTCAACGCACCCGGCGTGGGGAAGACAATCCCGACCAAAGTCGAACTCTCGGTTAATAATAATTAACAATTACAAATTTAACCCACTCCATGCAGGGAGGTAATAGGTCACATGTGGGGTCCGGGAGTATCAAATTTGGGTTGACGGGCAGCATCTTGGGGCACTCCGTCGGTGCCGACAACCCTCGATTTGGTGCTGCCTGGATGGTGTGTTTTGCAGGTTGTGGGGCCCACGTGCTGCTCGGGCCTCCGAATGGGGAGGGGTGGGTCCCGCTGCGAAGAAGACTCTTGGGGAGGTGTTCCCTAAGAGAGGAATGCCCTGGCTGGCCTCGTGGAAGGTGAGGCGGCTCCGATCTTCAATTGTTGAAGTTGTTGTCCACGGATCTGAACTTCTATTTCAGACCCGCGCGCTCTGGCGGCAGAAATTTCTGTGACCATTACGGACGTCGGATCGGTGCAAAACTGGTGCCGTTGGAAAGGTGACTCGAAATCCTTCGACCTCTGTGGTTATACGAATTTTGTTGGGGCTGTATTTTTGATGGTGGAATTTTGAATAGGGCTGCTCTCAATCTCAGATCTGGTCAGGTAGTCTGGGACTAGACTGAGAACATGCATTGACCGTGACTCAAACTTCTGATCTGGGTGAAGGTCTCTTCATATGGAAGCTAGGGGAAGAAGTAAGGAAGATGGGGATAATTTTTTTGTAGCTTTTATCGCAGAAACGTAATTTTTTATTTTTCGACGGAAATATGAATTTTTAAAAATTAAGAAAATTTCTAATTTTCTTTCTATTTAAACCTCAACCCCCTCTCTCCCCTCTCATTTCTCACCCTCCCTTCTCTCCCGTCTCTCGACCTCTCGGCGCGGGGCGCGCGACCGTGCAGAGCTGGCTGAGGCGGGGATGCGTCGAGGAGATCGGAACACGGGATGGAGCGGCGGTTTGAGCGTGGCGTGGTGTGGCGCGATTCCTCGGTGGATTCTGAGAATCGGCGCGGTTCGTGTTTTAGCGATTTTGGCGTGGTTTAGTCGCTTCGGCACGCGAGATGTTCGGTGGAGGTAGGGGGACAGTTCCCTAGCTCGTGTATTCCATTTTCCCGTGATTTTACGTTCTACGGTGAGAGAACGGGCAAGTTTAAGCTCGTCGGGGTTTTGTAGAGTTCGTAGGCTTCGCCGGAAAACGGCGACGGTCTTGCGATCGGTTGGTGTCAATGGACTCCTTGGAACGTCGACGTTCCATAGTCACTGATTTCATGTTGAATGGTGGTCTATCGGGGCCGGTAGGAGGCCGAAAACCTCATTAACCCCATTTGGGTGATTTCGTTAGAATCGCACGTTTCTCGCAATTCGTGCGTCGTTTTGACTCCGGTCGGAGTCCATGTGATTGCCAGGGTGATTGTGGCAGTATCCCCTTCGTCTCGGCATGAACGGGGCGTGGAAAGGCCACGATCGGGCGAACCCCTGGGGTTGTTCGCCGTGACGATTGGACGGTCGAACCAGGGCCTGTCCAAGGTATGGGCGGCTGGCTCTGGACCGTCCATCCTCACATGTTTTGGGGCTTGTGCGGTCGCACGATAGACCGCACATGGGTTGTGCGGCCTGGAAGGGTCCGCCTATCCCCCCTTGGGTGGCCATCCTATGACCGCCTGTCTTTCCGTTGGGTTGAGCAGGTAACGTCTGACCGTTCATCCCAGTTGACCCTTGGTCAACAGTTGAGTGTCGGTCGTGACGAGCTGTCCGGTCAAGACCGTTTTGACTGACACTGTAGTAAGTTAGTTCCGTTCAGCGGTCCGGTCAAGACCGTTTTGACCAGGAACTGTTTTGGGTCGAGGGCTCGTGCGGCCCAGGGCTTGACCGTTCATCCCCTTGGGCGGTCCTTCCCTGACTGTCCATCCCCCGTTGTGTTTTCAGATCCATTCCCTTGAGCGGACCACCCGGAGCCGTTCATCTCCTTGAGCGGCTACGAGCAATCCGTTCATCCCCTCTGGGTTGTGGGGCTTGTACGGTCGCACCATAGACCGCACATGGTTGTGCACCCCTGTAGGGTCCGCCCATCCCCCCTTTGAGCGAGCTGTGGCTGACCGCGCATGCCTTGTGCGGCCTGCCCAGAGCCGCTCATCCCTGTGTGTTGTCAGTTTACTTTAGTGGTTTGTTCCGTGACCATTTGAGTGTTGTGTTGGACTCCGGTCGACCCGGTTGTGACCCAGTGGTCGACTTTCGGTCTCGTGTGTGTCCCGAACACCCCGGAGGTTTCGTTTTCACGTTTTGAGGTATCCGTGGGTTCCGTATTACCGTAGTTTCAGACCTAGGGACTACGCTAGATTGACGGTGTTGTTCCATCTCATTCAACGGTCTTGACCCCGAGTCTCGTGACTCAAGGACTGTTGGGTTAACAGGTCTAGTGGGCTATCCAGAGTTTGGTGGCCTCGAGCCACCGGTTATTTCGTGTCACTCGCGATGGGTGCGTGTGTGGCTTTCTGTGTTCACCTCAATGACCCTCCACTAGACGCAGCCTTACTCATTTCCTAGGGATAAAACTAGGATTATCTTTGAATGGACATCCTACTATGGCAAGATTACTCTCCCCAAGCCCAAGAGGTCAGATGATGTCACAAAAAGTGATGACCCTCAGTTTTGCCCCTATCACTGGATGTCGCGAACACTGTTTTTCTTTCAAGGATGCTGCCTAAAGCCTAATCAAGAAGGGTGAATTGTAGATGGGGGAATACAGGGTAGATCCACCACGCCCCCATGAAATGAGCATTTACAAAAGGGGAGTCCATATGATCTCTCCTTATACCCTCACGGTTGAAGGCCCTCTGTAGGCGGCCTATGATGATTATCTGGAAGATCATGAAGAGATCCTACAGCCTCTAAAATCAGGATGTTGCCCCTAATCCCAAAAAATAATATATGAGGGTTGGGAGGCTGATGTTCATTGCAAATGTTGGGAGTCTATTACCATGAAAGCCGTTGTAACCTCCGGTGATACGAAGCTAGAACAAGAAACTAGAGAATTCCATTCTACCCCTAGGGGTACTTCATCTACGTGACGATATCCAAGCCACCTGGAAGATATATTGCCACCACCAATACTGCTTCCCCAACAGATTCAAGAGCCAGATGAAGAAGTAAGCAAAGTCCCACCACTAGGCGATATGAAACGAGAAGATGCCTATGACGTCCTCGAAGCTGAAGAAGATAGTGAAGATTTCATTGATTTGCAGTCGGCTCCCTCGGAGATAGAAGATGGCGGCCAAGCCACTATTGATGAGCTGGTCGAAGTAAACATTGGCACAGAAAGTGAGCCCAGGCCAACCTTCCTCAGTGCTCTCCTTCTCCCAGAAGAGAGAGAGAAATACATATAGCTACTTCAATAGTTCCGAGACTATTTTGCTTAGAACTACAAAGAGATGCCAGGTCTCCACCCAGCGGTTGCTTAGCATATATTGGCCATCAACCCCAAAGCTGAGCCAGTGAAGCAGTCACCTCGGCGAATGAGGCCGGAACTAATAAGCCAAATTTTCAAAGAGGTCGACAAGCTCATAGACGTCGACTTCGTGGCAGAAAACCAACATACCACTTGGCTAGCCAACATAGTGCATGTCAAGAAGAAAAATGGCCAGATCAGAATATGCGTGGACTTTCAAGATCTAAACAAAGCATGTCCGAAATATGATTTTTCAGTGCCCATCACGGAAGTCATGATTGATGCCACTACTGGCCATGAAGCTCTATTTTTTATGGATGGGTCATCCAGATACAATCAGATATGGATAGTCGAGCATGAAAGAATTCATACGACTTTTCAATCACCCAAGGGAATTTTTCACTACAAACAGATGCTGGTCGGCCTCAAAAATTCAGGTGCCACTTATCAGAGGGTGATGACAAAGATATTCGATGAACTTCTCTACAATAAAGTCGAGTGCTACATCAATGATTTGGTTGTCAAAATCAAGAAAAGAGAAGATCACCTGAGTGATCTCAGAGTTATATTCGAAAGGCTATGGCAATATGAGTTGAAGATGAACCCGATGAAATGCGCCTTTGGCATTTCCAGTGGGAGATTCTTGGGCTTCATTGTCTGATACTAAGGGATCGAAATAGACCCCACCAAGATTAAAGCTGTTCAGGAGCTACCTCCTCTAAGAAATATAACAGAATTGCGGTCACTACAGGGCCGATTGGTATATATCCGTAGATTCATCTCAAATCTATCTGGGGGATGTCAGCCATTCCATAAGCTGAGCCATTGTACTAAGTTTGTTCGTGGCCAAAATGTGCCGGAACTGTGGAGTTGTATTAGAGATGATCCATAATGACAGCTTGAAGCAACACAAGAGGCTGGTCTCATCTTGGAGGACTCCATGTCAAATTTATAATACTCAAAAGGATTACTTTGTGGGCTATCCAAATGGGTGTAGAGAATGGCATCTGCTGTCTTCCGTTTGCAAGTAGAGCAACTGTATGACTACTTCTGTGATGATGAAGAAACCAGGAATACCACTATTAAGAAATTGGCCTATTATTCGATTCACCAGTGATCTTGATACTCTGCTAGCTTCTCATATTCTACATTGCTACTCTTAAGAGTTAGCAAGAATCTCAGTTTAAGGCCTTCCAACTGTCCCACATCATTGTTCCAACTCTCCTCTCCTTGTTGGTACGTTCTTCTCCCTGAGCATCCAGTTTTCCGAATCCCCATCTACTAACATTCTGAATTCACCTTTCTTTCGTCACCTGGTCTAGCAGTGAAGAAGATGGTGACATGAACAAATGGGTCCATTTGAATGTTTGGTAGATACGAGAATATCTCCATAGTGGCTCCAGAGGGAAACAACAGTGAACACCAAACCCAATCCTGCCGCTCCAAATGTAGGCCTTCTGAAGGAGGACCACGCGGGAACAGATCGTCCAGAACCCCACAGGCATCGTGGGCCATGCAGAAATAGCCGAGGGATTACGTTTTCCTCACAAAGGAAGGTTCTTGAAGAAAGGCTTCTACTGGGCATCTAAGAAGATGCTGTGACTGGGATTTCCACCTTGAGCGGGGCATGGAAGAGGAGGAAAAAATTCCAGCAAGCAACCCACCATGTTGAAGGGATCAAGGCACCACATTCCATATCAAAAAATTCCTTCTCAAGTTAAAAAAATTGAACATAATCTACTGAGAAGGTTAGAAGAGATTATTCTCTCTTTCCAAACACATACACGAGGGAGAGAGAGAGAAAGAGGTTCTACTCCACAGACGTAGATGGGCAGCTAGAGATGAGCCATACGACTGTAAAGTAGAAGGCAGAAGTGGCAGCTTCTTCTCCATTTGTTGTATGTGGTGGCGGGCTGCTGGCTTGTTGAAAGGAGCCATGGACGCAAAGGACGAGCAAGAAGAGGATGGTAGTAGAAGAGAATCCATGCATCCATCCAATCGAAAGATTAGTGTAACACGGAAGGGGCCTCATGTTGGGTGTAGCATTTCATTATTTGGCGGCTAGCCATCCACGTTCCGTTGGGTAAGAGAAGGAACCCAGTCAGGGATGTGCCTGAGTTGTGTTGCTCATGTTTGAAGCTGTCAAATAATTTGAACGGTCCTTGGGAATTAGGTAGCCACTTGAAAGAAACAAGGCATGCAATCGTTTCAACAGATGAAATTAAAAGAAAAAAATAGTATCTTTTTGCCTAAAGGAGATTTGAAATTTTCCCCCATTTTGCCATTCAATTTGTTCAAAATTGGTACAAGTACATGCGGACCAATCTGTTTTATGAATGGCTTATAGATGGGTCCGATATAAGAACCAGTTGGGTAAACCAGTTGATTCTTCACCTCACGGGGAGCCATGATTATCTCCTGTTCAAATCTTGTCGACTCGATTTGAGTCAGGATAACTCGGGTGGATCTACTCAGATTCACAAAAATTCAAGATATGATTCGATCGACTCAGATCGAGTCACTCCTTCCTCTCTCTCAACCTTTCTCTGCGACTTTTTAGGCATGCTCTTACGAGGATCCGACGATGGTGGCGAGGATCCGGCAATAGTAGACGAGATCTGACAGTGACGACGATGATCCAGCCAAAAGGGACGTAGCCAACCGGGGTGGGGGATTGTCGGGGGTGGGCAAAGTAGAGGATCCATGAAGGTTCACCATCGAATATGGCTCCTAACTCTTCGCCAGGGAAACTCTCCTTGACGGGAGAAAAAGTAGGGAGCGGATGATGGGCAAGATGCTCAGCATTGGCATACCCCTTAATTGCCTTTTGACTGATGTAGGTGCTGTCGAATTGGTTTAGGAAACTTTGCCACCTCACCAAATGATCAGTCAAAGTAGGTCTTTCTAACAAGTATTTAACTAGGTCAATGCGTGCCAAGAGCTTTACTTCATGTGCCAAAAAATAGTGCTTCAGCTTTTGGGCAACCCAAATGACAGCCGTGCAGGTCTTTTCCATGGCAGTGTACTTCTTCTCAATATCATTAAACAATTTAGATAAGTAGTAAACTGCCCATTCCCTTTTCACATCATCGTTTGAGCCAATACTACTCCAACGGATTCCTCTGTGGTGGACGCATAGAGCAACAAGGGCTTACCCGGGACCGGGGGTACCAGAACGGGAGGATTTGGAAGATAATTCTTCAGGTCATCGAAGGCCTTTTCATGCTTATCACTCTAATCAAATTTAGCCTCTCCTTTCAACATGTCGTAAAAGGGCTTGCATCTCTGAGAGTGGTGGGATATGAATCGCCTAATGAATTACAAATGCCCGATTAGACCACGGACTTCCTCAATGTTCTTGGGAGGAGGCATTTCAGTAATTGCCTTAGCTTTGTTAGGGTCAATCTCAATCCCTCTTTTGCTGACTATGAACCCTAAAAGCTTGCCTGAAGAAGTCGCGAATATACACTTCTTAGGGTTCATCTTGAGTTGGTGCTCTCGAGACCGCTGGAGAACCGCTCGGAGGACTTCTGAATGGCCATCCCTGGTCTTGGATTTGACCAAGATATCGTCCACATAGACCTCCATATGAATGTCCATCATATCATGGAAGATGGCCATCATCGCCCTCTGATATGTTGCCCCTACATTCTTCAGTCCGAAGGGCGTGATGACATAGTAGTAAGTTCTCCACTGAGTGGTGAAAGAGGTTTTCTCCTAGTCTTCCTCTACTAGGAGGATCTGGTTGTATCCCGAGAAGCCATCCATGAAGGACAGCATCTCATAGCCGGTGGTATTATCTACCAGGACGTCTATATGTGGGAGAGGAAAATTGTCCTTTGGGCAAGCACGATTGAGGTCACGAAAATCTATACAGACTCGGACCCTACCGTCCTTCTTAATGACAAGGATGATATTGGCTACCCATTGTGGATACAAAACTACCCGAATGAACTTAGCCTTGTGGAGCTTATCAATTTCTTCTTTGACTTTGAGCATGAGCTTTGGGTGGAGTCGCCTCAATTTCTGTTTGATAGCTCGAATGTCAGGCTTTAGCACCAGACGGTGTTCCACCAATGACGGATCTTGCCATGCATGCATGGCATATCCTCATAGGACCAAGCAAAAGCATTTCGAAATTCCTTAAGAACTGCCACAAGGGAGGCCTCTTCTCTCTCTCTAAATTGACACTTATCAATATGATCTTGGGTTGTCCTCTGTGCCGATATTAACCTCTTTGGTAGGAGGCTCATCAATGGATGCACCAGGTTCATCAAATCTCCTAGTTCCGCTGGGGGATTTTGCGAATTGACCCCCTCTTCGGGCTGAGATTACCTTTGAGACGGTGGGATAATGCGGTTGTGAAGTGTGACGTTCACTGAGGCTTCATTTGGTTCTCCCGATCTTAAAGGTTTTGGGTGGATCAATTGCAGGGGGTGGGAGATCCAAAGATGAACGAGAGGGAGGCCGATCCCCCATTAGGAGTGACCCCTACGATCCTCAGAAAATGCACAACGTGCCTACAATGTCCTGGAGCCTGACAACACGTCGGTTCACCCTATGCAGGGTTATGAAGGCTTGACAGACAAAAATCTCAGTAAAGCACAAAACACCCTCCAGGACGCACAAAGGCGCTCCGAAACCCAAGGATTCAGATTCAGAGAATCTAGGATGTTACGTATTTTGGGTTAAGGGGTCACTCTGTCAAAATTTTGAGTCTTTGATCCTTTAAGAGAAGGCGATCTCTTCATCCCCTACACGTGAACGCCATCCTCATGCTACTGAAGCCCTCCTCAAAGCCCGCTATCGGCACCCTAATAAGCTTTTCTTCCCCTTTGTTCTTCATTATTTTACTCTATTATTTGCTTTCATCATCTTGTATTTGCATTTGTGCCATATCTCTCTTCTTAAGAGAGCTCTACGTTCATGCATTTTTGCATGAAGTTTCATTTCATCATAGCATTTGCCCACCCTTTGCATCCAAAAGGGGTTTAAACAATGCCAACTAGGTGTGTATTTATTCATGATTTCATCACTTTTATCATAAGAAATTGATACTACACTACTTTTATTCTGATCCTAATATTTGGTGTTTGTTCATTTTCTTGCAAGGGTAACCAAAAGAAAGCCCTTTTCATCAGCCAGCCGAGGGAAGAGGAAGAAGGAATCCACAAAAATCTCCCACTTCTGAGGCATATTCATGATCACTCTCTTTCATTTTTGGGGTTTTTGACCTCTGGTGATCACATAACATACATCGCACATGCACTCACGCGTGATTTTGATTTCCTTTCTGCATATTTTCTGTTATAACCCACGGAGAGTAACTTCCCGCAGTCATTTCTCATTTCTTCCTTTCCCGTGACATCGTTCACATCTTTTAGCAATCATGGTGGGACCTCTTTTTGTTTTCTTTTGATTACCCATGTGTTTTCGGCGCCCACATGTGCCCATCCATTTAGCACCCGCGCATGGCCCTCCTTATTATGCCTTTGCGCGCTATAGTTGTGCTCCCAGTAACAACTTTATCTTCATCCTTCGTGCACCATGTGCACTCCCTCATAGTCCCTTATGATTCCCCGTGAGGTTTTCATTGTTTTGGAAACAAGAACGGGGTTATAAGAAAGTAGTTCATTTATTCAATTGATTGCAATATTTGGATCTATTTGAGTTGTGGGAGTCCTTCCTTATTCTTCATTCAGTCGGTTCTAGAAAGGCGGCTTTCTATCTGAGAATGCGTATGTATCCCAAGATGCATATTTTAATATGTGTCCCCATATAAAAAGGACCCCCCATGGTCTCTTCTTCCATGGTGGAGCAGCCTGTTACAGCTATTCTCTACTATTAGATGCCCCATTGTCCATTCATATAGAGAGGCTAATCAGCCTGCTGATGCCTTAGCCAATTATGCAGTCTTCATGGAAGCTAACAAGGAGTTTTGGTCGATTGGGGAATTACCTTTGTTGGCTAAAGCGTATGCCATAGCTGACGCTGTTGGTCTTCCTAATGTTCGCATGAGAAATGTATAGTTTTTGTTTTTTTTTCATTCTTTAGGGGCATACTCCCCCCCATGAGATTGTACATGTTCTTGATATAGCAATAAAATAAAAACATCTAATTGTGAGCTGGTGGAGTGGGAACATCCCCGTCCTCTGGATTGGGGGTGCACTCTCCCTGCGTCCTATTAGATGACTTGGTTTTATCAAAAAAAAAAAGGAAATGCTGACCGATCTTGCCGATGATGACAAGGGTCAGTAGCGGTTTGTTCATCGATGTTGGATAAATGCTAAATGACGTCGGACAAGGATATTTAGCAACTTAGACATAAAGTCATGACACCGTACAGCTTGGCTTAGGCGGAAGGCCATGATGCCAAGGTAAAAATATTTACCGACTTAGGCGAAAGGCCATGGTGCCGGACAAGGATATTTAACGGCTTATACGAAAAGTCATGACGCCGTACAACTTGGTTTAGGTGGAAGGCCATGACATCAATATAAAATATTTACCAGCTTAGGCGGAAGGCCATGACGCTGGACAAGAATATTTAATAGCTTAGGCATAAGGTCATGACACCGTACAGCTTGGCTTAGGTGGAAGGCCATGACGCCATGGCAGAATATTTACCGGCTTAGGCAGAAGGCCATGATGCCGGACAAGGATATTTAACGGCTTAGACATGAAGTCGTGATGACGTACAACTTGACTTAGGTAAAAGGCCATGACGCCAAGGTAGAATATTTACCAGCTTAGTCGAAAAGTCATGACGCCGGACAAGAGTATTTAATGGCTTAGACATAAAGTCATGACGTCGTACAACTTGGCTTAGGCGGAAGGCCATGATGCTAAGGTAAAATATTTACCAGCTTAGGTGAAAGCCATGACGTCAGACAAAAATATTTAACGGCTTAGACATAAAGTCATGATGTCGTGCATCTTGGCTTAGGCGGAGGGCCATGACGCCAAGATGAAATATTCACCAGCCATGATGGCGAACAAAGATATTTTTATTGGTTTACGTGCCAACCTAGACGAAAGGTCATGATGCTGGTGATAGAAGGGGCCTTTTTATTCTTTTAACTAGATGGACGGAAGGTCTGAACCAGAGGCGAAAAGGTCTTTTTGTTGCTTGACTAGACGAAAGGTCCGAGCCAGAGGTAAATGGGTCTTTTTGTTTACTAGTCGAATGGAAGGTCTGAGCCAAAGGTAAAAGGGTCTTTTTGTTGACTGGTCGGACGGGAGGTCCGAACAAAGGTAAAATGGTCATTTTGTTAACTAGCTAGATGAAAGGTCCGAGCTAGAGGTGAAAGGGTCTTTTTGTTAACTATCCAGACGAGAGGTCTGAGCCAGAGATAAAAGGATCTTTCTTATTAACTGGCTGGATGAGAGGTCTAAGCCAAGAAAGGAGAGGGTCTTCTTGTTGTGGGGTCAGATGAAAGGTCTGAACCAAAGGTGAAAGGGGTCTTTTTGCTCTCTGGTCAGATGGAAGGTCCGAGCCAAAGGTAAAATATGAACGTTAACCCGACGGGATGTCTAGGATGAGGGCAAAAAATAGTGCATTGTTGTCGATCTGACATTTTGTCGAAACCGACCAATCTGGGTGAGACACAGGGTTTGGGCCAGGGTAGAATACATTGTTGACTTGACAGACTTGCCAAAGTCAACCAACTTGGCAAAGGGGTGAGGCCTAGGCCAAGGGAAGGATATAGGATATAGATGCTGACCCAACGTCATGTCGGAGCTAACAAACTTGGCAGAGACGTGAGGCCTAAGCTAAGGGCAGAATATAGAATGGGTGTTGACTCGACGTCCTGTTAAAGCCAACGAACTTGGCAGAGGCGTGGGGCCTAAGCCAAGGGTAGAATATAGGATAAGTGTTGACTCATCATCTTGTCGAAGCCAATGAACTTGGCAGAGACATGAGGCCTAAGCCAAGAGCAGAATATAGGATAAGTGTTGACTTGACATTCTATCGAAGTCAACAAACTTGGCAGAGACATGAGGCCTAAGTCAAGGGCAGAATATAGAATGGGTGTCAACTCGACGTTCTGTCGAAGACAACGAACTTGGCAGAGACGTGAGGCCTAAGACCGATTTTGCCAGAATTAAAAAATGTTCTGTCTGCAGATTTTTAGTGCTGCCAGTCGACCGAACATCCTGAAGCCCCTTTTGTTGACTTCATATTTTCAGCTCGTGGAGAGATTCCCTTCCTCATTTCTTTAATCCCACTACCTTCAATCAAGGCATAAATTGTGGATCTGGTCTGGGGCATGTCTTTGAACCTTCCAAGGGTTATAAAAGAGCTCTTTGAAGTCATAAATCCTAACAACTCCAAGGGCTTCAAAGAGAGATCCAAGGGGAGGCTGTCCAAGGGAGAAGAAGAGTATTGTAGCTCCGTGAACAGTACTTCGTGTAAGAATTCATCATCCATCTCCAAGGTGATTCAAGCTCAGTCTGAAGCTAGCAACCTCCAAGGAAGTGAAGAATCAAGCAAGCACGAATTCGAGGGAAGATTGCCCAAGGGAGAAAGAAGAAGAAACAAGTAAGCACGTATTTGAGGGAAGATTACCCAAGGGAGAAAGAAGAAGAAGCAAGCAAGCACAGATTCGAGAGAAGGCTGCTAAAAGGTGAAAGAATATTATTTCTCAAGATCCATTTTAAGTCTTTCAAGCTCCGCTCAAGTGAAGATTGAAGCCACATTCAAAGATCAGCAGCATACATTCAAAGGGAGGCCAAATCAAGAGTTTTCTAAATTGTGCCTCATTGGCTTTGTGTTTTGGGTGTTATATTTGTGTTCCTCATAAACTGTAAGCACTTGTGTGTGTGGATCGTTTTGGATCTGTGGTCGTGTGTGTGTGTCATGTCTGATTCGTGTGTGTGTGTGGATCTTCCTAGATCTACGTGTGCATGTGTGGTTCATTTCAGATTCGGTCATTTAGTGTGTGGAGTGCTACATCTGTCACAGCGTGTGTATGTATTATTGATCCAATTGTCAGATCGTGTTGGAGACCTCGTCTCCGTCTGTGTGTGTGTGTTGGGACGCATCCCCGTGTGTGTGTGCAAGCATCGTCCTACTTGTGTGTTTAGAGGGTCGTCTCCGTTTGGGGATTTATCCCCAAGTGAAGCCTCACTGAGTTTGGTGAGGGGTTGACGTAGGATTGCCGTTGTTACATCCGAACCACCTTAAAAATCATCGTGCATTGTGGTTTGAATTGTGTGGTTTGGTCTATTTCTTCTACCTCCATTCTACGTGAGTATTAGTGTACATTGTTGTTCAAGATTTATCCACGTTCATCTTACATAATCCATCTCATCACTAAATAGA
Source organism: Amorphophallus titanum (assembly GCA_024336825.1). Lineage (NCBI taxonomy): Eukaryota > Viridiplantae > Streptophyta > Magnoliopsida > Alismatales > Araceae > Amorphophallus > Amorphophallus titanum. Next base: position 25,357 of record JANBPO010002330.1, read on the forward strand.
TTTTGATAAATCTAATTTGTGTTTGAATAGATTTGAACCTCCTAATTGATGTTTCATCACATTATTTGAAAAGGCCAAAGTTTTCTTAAAATTTGTAAACACCCAATTCACCCCCCTCTTAGGAGTCATTGATCGTGGGACTTCAATTGGTATCAGAGCTAAGGCTCGAATTTTTATAGATCTAACGATCTAGAGAGATCCAGATCAATGACTACCAATATGTACACCTTGAATTCTCCACCGATGTTTGATGGTTACAATTTTGATTTATGGTTAGGAAGAATGTTCAGTCTAGTCAATTTATACGATCCTAAACTATGGAAGCTTATTTCACATGGTCCTTATGAATTGCCTAAAGACAAACGTGTCTGGATTGCAAATCAAAAGCTCAAACATGATCAAAATTGTTTGATTTTAAGGTTGTTGAGTGCCGCAGTTAATTCTAATAATTTTCCCTTTGTCTCCCATTGTAGATCCACGAAGGAAATATTGGATGGATTAGTAAACTTCAAGGAAGAGCATAAAGACCAATGCCTCGTGGCAGGCACAAGTGATCAAGGGAGTGTTTGGGAAACAGCGCCCTGATACCAATTGATACCCCGAATGACAGATATAGAAGGGTGGGAAGCATATGTCTGTCCAAAAAAAATTTCAGCAAACAAGTTCTCACGGAAATCTAAAGTAAATAGCAACAACAGAACTATCAAGTCACAAGCACCAGAGGGACCACAAAGCAGATAGATAGTGTGCACATAGAAAGGCAATGAGACAACCAAGGTCAACTAGCAATAGCAGTGCTATACGAATCCTATCCTCAGTGAGAGGCAACAAGAAAAAGACAAATCAATTAATTGAGACAGACTATTGAGGCAATAAGTAATTTATGAAATCTAAGGCTACTACAGGAGTAGACTACTAAAAGCACTTGAATGTGCTTGCTATCACGATCACCAGTACTTGGTGGAGGTTTGACGCGAAGATCTCCTCACGCAAGAGGCAACCTTCCAGATAGGCATAACCTATCTTTCCAACTATGCCTTTTGATATACCAGTTAGGTGCTGCATCACACTCTGAATGCCTAGCAGTTTAACCCACAAAAGGAACTATATGTCCAAGCAAATTCATTGACAGAATGAGCCATGCAAATTCAGACTAAGCATTTAAATGAACGAAGCATCAAGAGAGACAGGCAAAATTTTATAGTGCTTCGGCCAGATCCAACATCTGCCTACATCCACTTCTCCACTCAAACAGAGTGAGGTTCCTTACTTAAACAAGCAACGATCACAACAGACTTAGTCTGCAACAACGGCTGCCACACAGCTTCCCCAAGGAACAACTACTTGCTTCTCCTGCAACCCAGGAGGAAAATTGGAGGATCAACCTCCCTTCCTCTTGACCAAGAGGGAACCCAGTGAATTGCTCCCAGCAATTCACCAAACCAGAGGTCATGGACCTCTCTTCCTCTAATTCCACAGAAGGTACTCCAGAGTTTGACTCTCTTCATTTGATATTGCTCAGAGGGAAACACAGACTAAAATCGACATGATGAAGAACATAAGAAAGACAAAAATAGAAACAAAAATTTAGACACTTAGATCGAAATAGCAAAGAAGACAATGTAGCTTCAGATCAAAGTAGATTTGCAATGAAAACCGGCTGGGCAGACTTCTCTCCTTCTTTTCCTCTCAGAGGGGGTTCTCAACAGTAGTATTCTCTCTGCAGTTTCATTCTTCTGAACGAGGCCACTCTAATTTATAGAACAGAGCATCGAAGTACTCCTCTCTGCGATCCAGATTAGCATTTGAACATTGATTCATCCACGTGGACTGAGGAATATTCAGATATCAATCAGAGTTCTCAGAGAATTGCCACGTGTGGTAAGTGATTTTGCGCCATTTCTTACTTAGTATAGCCATCACGCTTTCTTCCATCGAGTGGTCACGTGCCTGGATTAGAATTCTCTTTGCTGCTGAACATTTCCAAAATTGCCCTTCACTGATGTTCCATATCTCATCTTGAATCTTCAACAAATCAAATGACACTTTAAACCATCCAACTAAGTTAGATAATAAATCTTGCTTGCAGACAAATAATATGGAGCATGGCCCATAAAAGACAGGTGGAGGCATGGAATACAATCCTTTGTGTTGGTCTCTAATGTGTCGAAGCATTAGATCTAGTGGTGTGGACACCTGAGCATATGAGCAGTCCGGGTCAGCGAGCCACCGGTACCGTACACGGAGCACCACGCGAGCCACGACAGCTTTCATTTTGGCTCGGAGATAGTCTGGAGACTCCCCCTTGAGTCTTGACATTTATCATATTTATTTGGACTTTATTTGTGTGCAATGTGTGTTTATTTGAACTAGAAAAAGTAGGTCATGAGAAGGAAGCTCACTTATCCGACCTAGAGATGAAACAAGACCCTGAAATCCTTACCGAGAAGCACAACGTGCAGAGAGAGATATTCCTCAATATTTGCCACGGTCATCAACTCGGCAGTCGACCGACGATTCTTCTGAAGAAGGGCGGCCCTCTTCTCCACCTCCGGGGAAACCACCACCTGCCTCGGAGGAATGTTCAGATGGGCATTATGCACTATCGGGAAGGCCCAGGGCTCACCCCCCATGGCCGAACCCACCCAGACATACTGGGTCTTCCAGCCCTTGTGAGAAGAGTCCTTGCTAGAGAGGGTCACGCAACTCCTTCCCCTCTTCACCTGGGGATAGAAGAAGCCCTTGCCCGCATGGGCATGCTCTTTCAACTCGAAAAAGGCATGGAAGAGGTCCAGTGAAGTGTCAACCCCGCACAAGCGGCAAAGAAAGATGAAGGAGAAAATGAAGGTATAGAAGTTGGAGGCCAACTGGATCGGAGCCAGTTGGTAGAACCGAAGCAGCTCGGCAACAAAGAAATGGAGAGGCAGGTGGAACCTGCACTTCCAGGCCAGGAGGAAAAAGTAGAAGGAACCGGAGCGAGTGTCCAGACTGGACTCATGTGGCTCCGGCGGAGAGAAGTGGTACAGCCATGGAAGCCCGTACCGATTCTCCAACTGTTTCACCTCGTCCTCGTTCAATTCACTGCGTAGAGGCTCCAACGGAACCACGAAAACCCTTGGGGCCCGTTCAACCTCCTGCCCCTCGGCCTCGGAATGTTGATCCGCCATGGAATCACCAGGAGAACTAGAGGAAGAGGAGGAAAACACTGAGCTGGATGATTCGAGAGGAAGCGAAAGTTGATGGATCGCCGCTGCCGTAATCTCTGCGAGCTCCGCGAAGGTCGATGTAACTTTTTACTCCTCTAAATCGCCCTCACGACGCATAAGCCTCTCATAAATGCAAGAGTGATGGAGAGAAAAACCCTAAGCAATGGAGGTTTGGAATGTAAACACGTGCTACGCTTATAAACCCCCAGCGGGAAGTGGCACAACATTCTAGTCTCCCAAAAAGGGGCCTCCACACATCTATTCGTAAGAACTATCATCATTACGGACGCATCCCCAGGACAGTCGCATTAAGTGGCCCTTGTCAAGAAAAAATTCCCATCCGACTCAAGCCACCAACGTCCTCCTGAAATGCTACTCGACCGAGCCTAATCTTGGCTCAGGAGTAGGAGGGGGACAAGTGGAGAGGGAGAATTCTACCGCCCAGAGAGAGTGGCCAAATGAGGTCCCACCAGACCAAACGAGGCCCGACTCCTTAGAGTGACAGCCCCCCGGGGCCCACTAGCTTCAAGCCCAATAACCCACTCGGATCAAGCGCTTCCTAGGCGACCTTCGAGTTCGAAAGTCCGAGCGTCAGATCAATCGGGAAGGTCCCTTCGGGAACCTGGCACACCCCGTCTGAGCCACGCACCCACCGCTCGGGAGGCCCTCTTGAGTTGGTGCCCCATGCTCAGACCGATTGATGAAAGCTTATCCATGTGGCCATTACGTGCCCTTCAAGAGCTGGGAGATCAAGGGGATAAGGGAGATCAAGAGTCCCCATGCTATAAAGAGCCCAAGAAGCGGATGCAACCCCCCCTGAAACTCCTCGGCTCACTGGGTTCCTACATTCAACGAGTCGCTATATAAACCAGGGGAACTCTCCTATGAAAGGTAAGCGCAACTAAGCAACACCAACCCTGAGCAAGAGCCACTTCACCACTTGGTGGAGAGGGATCTCGCACCAAAATAAATCTTCTTGGTTCGACAATCAACCACAACACCATAATCTTCTAGCCAATCCATGCCCAAAATAATATCATAATCCATCAACTGTAACGCATGCAGCTTAGCAGGCATCTGATGATTCCCCATTATGATAGGGACCTTCTCAAGACAATAAGGAGTAAAGATAATCTCACCAGTAGGCAATTCCACAATTAACTCACAAGATAACTCTGTAGTCATCTCATCAATGCAAAGAATAAAATCTTCAGAAATAAATGAATGAGAAGCACCAGAGTCAAACAAAACACATGCAGCATCACCATAAATCATAACAGTTTCTTTCACTAAGTGCGATGCTACCACCTCAGCACGAGTCATATGCATAACTCGTCCCTAAGATTTCTTCCCACCTGTAGTAGACTGCTATGATGGCACCAGTGTCTACGGTGGCTACTGCAACTACTGTGATGGTGGAGGTCTGAACTGCTGTGACTACAGAAACTGAACAGGCTGCCTCGGCCTTAATGGACAATCACGTACCACGTGTCCCACCTGATCACATCGATAACAAACCACTGGCTTGGTGCACTACCTGCCCAAATGACTTTCACCACATCTGGGACATGCTTTGGTCTGACTTCCTGCTGATCGTCGCCGCTGAGAGGGCACAAGTTGTTGCACACTACTTGCTGAAGCTTCTCATGATGCGTCTTAGACTTTCTGAACATTCTCTTAAAATTTGTCTTCAATGATGAAGAGCCACAAGTAGAAGGAACAAAAGATGGCACTCTTGGCACACTCGGCTGACCACTCGACTGCTGCTACTACTCACTTTACTACACAGGCCCCGCCTGGGTCCGCCCTTGTGTTCTAGCCATATCTTACTCCAATGTTGTTGTTGCTTGATAAGCAATGTCCATATCTGCACTCTAGTCACAATGAGAGGCTGCCTCAATTATGGCTGCAACCCACGCAGAAATTGCTGAGTTTTAAGCCCTTCATCTGCCATGATTTGTGGAGTATATTTGCCCAATTCTACAAACTTGGTTCGATACTCCAAAACTATCATATCACCTTGGACCAACTCCATAAACTGCTACATTTTGTCCATTCTGAGGTAAGATAGACTATATGTACGCTCAAATGAAGAGACAAACTCCCGCCAACTTATCTGTCGAAGAGGACGAGATTGAAATGACATTTCCCATTCAGAGGTCCACCAGGCAAGAGCTGCCCCTTGCAACTGAAAAGTAGCCAACATCACATTTTCATCTTCAGCGCACTCCATGGAGTATAAAACATGTTTAGTAGCATCCAACCATGCCCTTGCCACATCTGGGTCAGGCTTCCGTTCAAATTGAGGTGGGTGGAACAAGAGGAACTCCTTTAAAACTCGACCACGACCACCTTGGGAAGACGAGCCATCACCAACATTAGGATCCACACAGCCTTGGCCTCCAACATCCACTGGAGGAGGCGAGGAACTGCTCTCTTCTCCTTAAACATCCACAAACATTTTGGCTTGGAAACGATTCCTTTGCCTAGGTGCCATTAGTTCTAAAACATGAGAGAAAACACAGACACAAAAACGTAATTAATAGCGAAAAATAATCTAAGCCAGCAATTAATAATACTTGTGCACTTATTCTGGACTGTTGTAATTCTAGGTCCTTATACATTCCGCTAAACTTTTGATCTATTACCAATTGTAATGACCCAGAAATCTAAATATCGAGGAACCTGATACAATTAGGACCCTAAGATGCCACCCAAGAGCGGTAAGGCTTTGAAGGGTTGAAGGGATGGTTGTAGGTGTATATCGTCTGTAAAAAGGTCGAAGGGGACCCACCAGGAATCATTTTCAGAAAATCCGACCCTTATACCCCTCCAAATATTTTTGAAAAATTCAGGATTCACCTATACCCCCCTCCGGGGGCCTACCCGTCACAAACCATAAACCAACCTATCAGCACACCCATTCCCACACCCAATTATACCCATTTCGCAATTTCGGTGTAACGCCACCCAGACCATCGCCAAATATGGGATTTTCCCGCATTTACCTCTGAGCCACTCCCCAAAACGTTGACGCGCCGAAGCGATTGCACGAGAATGCCCGGATCGAGCGTGTTTGCCTACAGGCAAGCCACATCTTCGAGGAACCCCGTATGAGCGCCCCCACATTCCAGAACGTCAGCCGTCTGACCCGCAAGGACATTTCGTCCCTCACGACGACTTACCCATCCTGGGCGCACCCTGATGTTGCCTATGCCGAGACTGATTGGCAGTTGCTGCGTGACGCCTATGAGGGCGAGCGCGCCATCAAGCAGCAGGCGACCGTCTACCTGCCTCAGTCGTCGGGCATGGATGACGATCAGTACGACCTCTACCTCGAAAACGCCACCTACTACAATATGACCGCCCGTACGGTGGGCGCCCTCGTCGGCACCATCTTCAAGCGCAATCCTGTGCTGTCCAATCTGCCGGACAAGTTCGACGACCTGGTCAAGGCAATCACCAAGGACAACGAATCCCTCCGCACCTTCTCGATGCGCGTCGCCAAGGAAGTCATCCACATGGGTCGCTACGGCGTCCTGGTTGATCGTCCAAGCGCTGGCGCTGGCAAGCCCTACCTCGTCGGCTATGTGACGGAAGCCATCCTCGACTGGAAGGTCGAAGTGGGTGAAGACGGTCGCAACCGACTGACTGAAGTCGTGCTGATGGAGATCGACGAATTCGAGCGTGTCCAGGAGCAGCCACGCAAGTTCGTGCCTCTCTTCCGCGTGCTTCGTCTGGTCAATGGCGAATATCAGCAGCATATCTATCGCGCCGACGACAAGGGCAATACGCCTGACATCCATTCGGCGACGAGCGAGATTCTGACACCGACCGACCGTGGTGTCCCGCTCAACTTCATCCCATTCATGTTCTTCGGCGCCGAATCGAATCTGCCTCGCTATGAGCGCTCGCCGATCATCGACATCGCCCGCCTGAACGTCTCGCACTACCGCTCCTATGCTCACCTGGAGCATGGTCGCTACTACACGGGCCTGCCTGTGTTCTACATCTCCAAGGCGAACAGCGAAGGCGCTGGCGAATACACCATCGGACCATCGACGGTCTGGGAAGTGGCGTCCGGCGAAAAGGCTGGTCTGCTCGAATTCAATGGTAACGGCCTCAAGTTCCTTGAGAATGCCCTCTCGTCCAAGGAAGCCCAGGCGGCATCTCTGGGCGGTCGTCTCATCGGCGTCGACACGCGTTCGGTCTCTGAGTCGGACAATCAGGTCGCGATGAAGAATCGCAATGAGCAGGCACTCTTGCTGAACATCTGCATCGGCATGGATGAAGGCATGACCAAGGTGCTCCAGTGGTGGGCGCGTTGGCAGGATACGCCTGTCGACCAGGTCCGCCTGATCGAGATCACCTTCAACAAGGAATTCCTCCTCAAGGAAGTGGCAGCGCGCGAATTCCGTGCCATCCACTCCATGTATCAGGATGGTCTGCTGCCCATCGACGTGGTGCACGACTATCTGCTGCGCGCGGAGGTCATTCCTGACTGGATGACCTTGGACGACTTCAAGAAGCTGCTTGACAATATGGATTCCTTCCCGAATAATCCGGATGTCGATGCCAAGCAGAATGGCTTCCCTGACAAGAAGACGGAATTGGGTCTGGAGGACAATGAATTCCAGCGCCAGTCCGATGAGAACATCGCCCGTGGCACCGAATCGACCGCCCTCCGCCTGGCTCGTATCCAGGGTGAGGAACAGCGCAAGACAGCGAAGGAGGCGCCCAAGCCACCTGCACCTCGTCCGGCGCCGCCACGTAAGCCTGTGACATAAGGATAGCGCCATGCGTCAACTGCTTGAATTCATCGAAGCCGCCATCTGGGCATCCTTCCTCGACGACAATGAGTGGTGGATCAAGGGCGCGGGTCGCGCTGACCCATTCGATGGTATCGTCGTCAACCCGCGTCGCCATTAACCCTCAACGGTCGAGATTCCATCTATGCTTCACCTCTGGCTCATTTCGTGGGCGATCTCGACGGTCGTCTTCCTCATCGTTTTTGGTTTGCTAGATGCTGCCGCGACAGCGCGTGCGTCGGGCCTGGGTACGCCGACCAATTGGTGGCTCGTCGTCCTGGGTGCTGTCGTGGCGGGCATTCTCCTCTCCTTCATCATCACGGGTGGCACTGCCATCATCACGTCACTCTGATGGTCATCAACTTCCTCTTCATCTGGGCGATGGTCACGGCTGGCGTCTTCGCCTTCTGGGCGGTGATGGATCAATTCATTCCTCCTGAGAAGGGTGACCTGACGGTGTCGGACTTTCCCTTCCACGTCCAACTGATCGGCAACGGCATCGAAGCTCTCGCCCTCACCATCGTCGGCTTCCTGATCTTCTACTACGCGATTTAACCATTCTCGCATTGCTGTAAAAAGGCCCTTGACTTCGTGTCTGGGGCCTTTTACGTTCTGGGTCAAATTCACCCTCTAGCAATTGCGAGGACATCATGGCTCACGAGAAGAACAAGACGGTCGGTCACGGCAAGCACAAGCGCGTTGCTGTGGTACCAGGCTCTGGCGGAATGACGGCGGCGGTCGCTGCTGCATTGTCGCGTGGCTCGGTGGAGACTTCCGTGCACTATGATGCTCTCGAAGACATCCTCAACACCAAGACCAAACTGAATGTGCGTCAGGCTCAGCCTATCGCTATTCCGAAGTCTTCGGCTCTCATTTTCGACTGGACTGGTGACATCAAGGTCGAAGACCAGGCTCGTCAGCAGATCGACGAGGTCGCTCGCCTGCCGTTCGTCAAGCGCATCGCCGTGATGCCTGACTGCCACTATGGCATGGGCGCAACCATCGGCACCGTCATCGAGACCGAGAAGGCCCTCATTCCGGCTGCGGTCGGCGTCGATATCGGCTGCGGCATCACCGCCTTTCCGCTGGGCATCTCTTCGGAGGCTCTGTTCGGGCGCGAGGAGGCTATCCGCTCCTATATCCAGGAGCACATCCCGAACGGTCGTACCGAGCAGGTTGGCACTCCCGGCAAGCGCGGCGGCTTCGATCCTGAGAAGGACCTGGGCAAGTGGGGCACCAAGTATCAGATGCCCGACATCGTGCTGGACGAGTTGCACGGCAACAAGCGCCTGGCGATCCGCTACGAGGTGCTGATCAAGCAGTTCGTCGAACTGGGCGTGGCGACCGAGGCCGAGGTGCGCCATCCCTTCATGGAGGAGCACCTGGGAACGCTGGGTACCGGCAACCACTTCATCGAGATCGTCGAGGACGAACTGGGTGAGGCCTGGATTTTGGTGCACTCTGGTTCCCGTGGTGCGGGCGCAAAGCTCGCCAACTGGGCGATGAAGCGCTCCAAGCAGATCGCCGATGCCTACTTCATCGATCTGCCGAACAAGGACTTGGCCTATTTCGCCGAGGGTACGCCTGAATTCACGATGTATCTCCGCTCGCTCGATTGGGCGGTGGACTACGCGAAGGCTAACCGCTGGATCATGACCATGCTGGCGGCTGATGCCGTCGAGAAGTTCACGGGCCTCACGGTCAATCGCAACTTCGACAACTGGACCAACACGTCCCACAACTACGTCGAGAAGACGGGTCGTGGTACCTGGATCACCCGCAAGGGCGCATCGAAGGCTGTCGTCGGCGAGTATTCCGTGATGCCGGGCTCGATGGGTGCCAAGTCATACCTGGTCGAAGGCAAGTCCAACTCGCAGTCGCTCTTCTCGTGCTCGCATGGCGCCGGTCGCGCGATGTCCCGTACGGAGGCCCGCAAGACGTTCACTCTGGACGATCTCGTGGCGCAGACCGATGGCCTCTACTGCCGCAAGGACGCCGAGGTTCTCGACGAGACGCGTGATGCCTACAAGTCGATTGACGAGGTGCTGGCACAGCAGGACGAACTGGTCTCGGTGGTTCACACCTTCAAGGCCATCATCAACGTGAAGGGATAGAGAGCCATGGCGCGAGATAAGGGTTATACAATCCCCGACACTCTTGCGCTGTGGCCTACTCCATGGTGGTTGCGCCTGCTTGGTTATCCAGGCTGGCGCTACCTCATGATGGTGCCCAAAGTGCTTGAATTCCACAGCGGATCGGTAGCGGAAGAGCGCACGATCTGGGTCTACGTGACGAAGGGTCGATAATGGGTAAAACCGACAACATCCCGCTTGCCGTGCTCTTTGAGCAGCACATACAAATCATCCCCCGTCTCGATGGCATCAAGCTGGTCGGACGGAAGATTCTCGACATCCTGGCGTACCGGACGGCGGATCGTCCGGCGATCAAGGACCCAGTCTTCGCTGAGATGGCTGACTTCGAATTAGCTGTCCTTCAGAAGGCACACGACACCATTGCCATGCTCGAAACCGAGCAATTCCGTCAGCGTGAAGCCATCAAGCTCTACCTGCATGGGCGCATTACCCGCGAGGAGCTTCGTCGCTACTCTGAAACCTGGAATGGAGACAAGGCATGAGAGCCCTTAGCTGGAAGCGTCCGGCCTCAAGCCTGGCACGCATTCTCATGACGTTCATGACGGCGACCCCTGACGACCACACTGGCTTCTATCCGCCTCTGTGGGCTCGTCGCCTCTTCGTCTTCTCCGCACCAATCTCTTATCCTCTGGGGATCATTCTTTTCGCTATTCTGATGGTCCTCTTCATCCTGGAGACGATCCTCGCCGGAGTCATCGATGTGATGCGAGAACTCCTCGACGAAGTCGACAACAGGGACTGAAACATGGGCAAGAAAATCCTCTACCGCGACGCCTTCAATCTCCTGTGTGGCGACCTGATTGCATCGGGTGCCTATCGTCAGGTCTATGAGTGCCGTATCCGTCCCGATCTCGTCGTCAAGGTGGAAATCGCCGAGAGCGAGTGGCGCCAGCAGCACAACAATCTGGAAGCCCAATTCTGGGCTGACTTCCAGGACCACAAGGTCATCGGCAAGTGGTTGTGCCCCATCGTCTTCGTCAGCCCTGACACGCGCATCATCATGATGGAGCGTGCCATGCCGCTGTGGGACCACGAACTGCCCGCCAAAGTGCCTGCCTGCTTCCGCGACGTGAAGCCGGGCAACTTCGGTCGCCTCAAGGATGGGCGCATCGTCTGCCTCGATTACGCCTTGACGCGTGGGACGGCGCCGGGTAATCTCGTGCCCCACGGTTGGACAGGAGAATCTTCGTGAAGGTGAAGCCATCCATTGCCAAGAAGCCACACCGCCTTGGGCGTGGCTGGACACCGCTGTGGATTTTCGTCTGCCTCTCGAAGGAGGCCTTCGATATCTTCCTGACGGATCACGGTCTTACCGGCGTATTGGAATGGGACGATTTCAATGACGCCTGGTTCAACTTCTTCCCGGCGACTGAGACACATTCTGCCATGGGCGTCATCTGTCTGCGTCCAGAATATCTGGCGAACACGTCGGCACCTGAAGTCGTCGGAATGATCTCCCACGAGGCCGTCCACGCCAAGCAATTCTGCTGGAAGGTGATGGGCTGCGAACCCGATGCCGAAAGCGAAGCCTACTACATCCAGGGCGTCACCCTTGACACCTGGTACTTCATCGAAGCCAACCTCGTGAAAGAGGATTAGCATGAACGACAACATATGCTTCTACCCAGACGGATGTGCTCCAGGCCAACGTGGAACTTCTGTCTGTGATTGTCATCGACATGGTCTGATCAACCCAAGGAGGATAAAAATGGATTATGGTTTGACGTTCAAACAGAAAGCCCACATCGCTCTACGCAAGCTCCTGGGCGGGCGCCCGATGTCCTATATCCAGATGCTCTTCCGAGACAAGGTGACCGGCAAGATGGTCAACCTCTATGTCGACGTGTATGGGCGGACCTGGATGGCGACCAGTCGCTGGGGCTGGGATCGGGAGAAGCACTGATCCGCCACAAGTTCGGCTGGAACCCCGACGTTAACCCTCAGGACGCACATGATCTTGATCGCTACTTCACGGTGTCGTATGGTATGGCGATGAAACCAGGTCCCTGGACTGTTGAGGAGAATTGACATGGGTCGTACCAGTCGTGAAAAGTTTGCCGAGCAAGAGCGTCATCCGCAACACCAATCCCTCTTCGATGAAGTGGATCGGGAGCTTCGCCGCTCTCGCCGCCGCGCCGTCTGGCCTTACATCGTCGCCGGGCTCGCCATCGGGCTGATCCTTGCCATCATCAGCGGCATCGGCTACGCCTCCTGGGTTCTGGGCGGCTACGGTGGTTGAGAAGACCAGCCGCAAGCTCACCGGCATGGAGCAGAATTACGTCCTCGGTGGCGCATTGATCGCGATCATCGTCATCGGCGTTATCCTCATGCTGAGCCTCGAATTCGCGGGGCTCCTTGAATTCTGCCGTGAGGTGTGCCTTGCTCCTGAATCTTCCCCAGCCTGATCGTCCACAAGAGTGGCATACCTGGTTCGCCTGGTATCCTGTCCGCGTCAAAGTGGACCTTGAGGGGCGTCAGGTTCTTGCCTGGTGGACCAACATCGACCGCCGCTGGGTCGTCACAAATCCACACAATTGGCTTGACGACGGCGGTCATTGGGAGTATTTGCTTCCGAAAGGCTGGGAAAGCCGAGTCAAATAGGAGCATGACATGCCCTGCAAGTATTTTCCGAAGTACAAGGCCATCTATCCACCGAAGTGTGGGTGCGCGCATTGCGCACAAAAGTGGCAGAACAAGAAGTAGGAGGTGGGCATGAGCCACGAGAAGTATCACCCATTCATCGAATTCTTCGTGCTCCTCGCCGAATATATGGTCGCATGGCACAGCGGAAATGAATTCGAACGTGCCCCGAGACCACCGCGCTGGGCGCGTCGCCTCCGCCTCGTCACTCTTCCAATCTGGTGGATGCTCGGTGGGGTCATCGTGGTGCTCTTCATCGGGCTCGTCTTCCTGTTGGTGTTTCTCGCAGAGGCTGTGCCAGCCCTCATCTACAAGTTCAAGGAGGCGTGGGACAATGCCTGATCTCGATCATCCTCTTCCGCGCTCTGCGCACGTCTTCGCCGCCCTCAAGCCGGAGCCGGTGGTTGGCTTCTCGCCGACCCATCGCCGGATCGAAACCGGTGAACTGGTGGAGCTTCTGAGCGACGGCCCTGTGGTCTACACCTATCCGACCATGTATCCAGGCGTCGTCGTCCGCGACGATACCGGGCGGCAGTTCTTCATCCTGGAGGACGTATGGGATCAGCGAAACAAGAAGAAGCTCGTCAACTATGAGCCAATCTGAAGAGCAAGCATGCCCTCGATGCGGGGACGCCTGCTGGCGCGACAGCGTTGACATTGGTGTAGGGACCGTTTATGGACCATGGGGCTGCTCTTGTGGTTGGAGTGAAGACGACCAATACGACCTGACCGTAAAAGGCTCAGGACCCGACGAAACTGGAGGCTATAAAGATCAGTGGGGAGGATATCACCCTGCCGCGTCAGCTACGGCAAGAGCCTATGCTATCGCAGATCGCGTCTCAGATGAAGTTGAATCCAAGGAGGTATAAATGACCAGCCATGTTCGTGATTTCCCACGCGACGTTCGCACCATCGCCAAGTCCTTCTGGGCTCAGGCTGGTGCCATCTTCGTCCTCGGCTTCGTTGCCGTCCTGATCGCCACGCTGTAGGAGGTGCGTATGCCCACCGAAGAGCGCATCGTCTATTCCATCCTCGGGCGCGATATTGGCACCGGCACTGCCTGGGATTCCCTGGAGCAGAACGCCGTGATCATCTACGAATTCGTGCCGGGGCCGACGCTCAAGGGCATCCTCCCCGAGTGCGATCTCGGCATCTACTTCGACAAGGGGACGTTCGAACAGTACGACCCCGACAACGGCACCCTGTTGCAGTCGTGGGACATCATCCCCACGATCATGCACCTGCCAAAGCTGGAGGATTAAATGTCCATCACCCCGACTGAATGGTCCATCAAGGATGCCACCGGCCTCGTGCCGGATGTATCGCTTCGTCAACAGGTCTTCTTCAACACTGAAGACGGGTGCCTCTATAGCATCATCGACTTCATCATGGTGCAGGAACCGGATGGTGAGAAGGAAGAGCTTTTCGACACACAAGTACGTGTCGAGGGCATGCCACACTCACCATCCACCTACACCGTTGTCGTTCCGGGCGATAAGCGTTGGTACATCGTCCTCAAGGCCGATGACGATACCGGCGCCCGTCTTGCCCTCCGTTACGCCAATTTCGAGGGCCTCGAAAACTTCTATCGCGTCAAGTCTCAAGGTGCCATTCGACGCATCGATATCCCAGAACCTGCTACGCCACGCATCGACGTGGTCCGTGGCGGTCCTCGCCATGGTGAACCAGACGCGCGTCGCCGCATGGTGGATGTCGGTCGCGTCGCCGATCCCGGCATCGGACGAACTGTTGAATTGTCCTCCCGCCAGCGCCCATCCTCGGTCGATCATGCGACTGGTGCGCCGCGTCGTGGCGTCGTCAAGGGTCCTCGCAATGTCGACCCTGGCAGCGCTAACTTCGATTATACCGGTGATTCGGTCATGCTCGCTGACCGCGAAGGTCAGGAAGGCATCTCTCCTATCGAGGAAGCGCAGCGCAAGTCGCAGCCGCGTACTCTGCGCACTGATCGAAGCCGCGACTGATGGGCTCCCGCTACGGGCGTAATCAGCGTCGTGCCCACCGCGCAGAGATCGAGCGCCTGGAGGCGGAGCTTTACGAGGCCATCCTCGCGCGCTGTGGCCCTCTCGGTCGCGCCCGGATCACCGACGCGGTCGAGATTCCAGCGTCGATGATCATCGAACGGACGCTGGAGACCAGCGAGGATGGTCGTCGATACGAACAGACTCTGACCCTCAGTCTGAGTATCGACACGCCGGAGAGGTACAATTTCCTCTTTGAGAAGCTCACCGCGCACGCTAAGTGTGTCGTCGACGATGTCCTCTATCGTATCCACGAGATCAACGTGGATCACGATACCATGGATTTTGGCCATCGCTCATTCGTCCGTGATCATCCCACCGTCAGCGTCGTCTTGAATGGCATCGGCGGCGGAGAAACTGCTAAGGAATTCGCCCATGGCACATTTCATCGTGCGCGTCCCCTTCATGTGGGATGGTGAGAACTACGTCGACGGCGTTTTCTATGCCTACCACCGCCGCGCCACCGGTAGCGTCTACGAGCGGGAGACGCACTTCGGGCCTGACATCGAGCAGGCGCGTGTCTACCCAACCCGCTCCGCTGCCAGCAATTCCGTGCGCGCCTTCTATGACCTTGACAAGGTCGAGGTGATTCCGGTAAAGCTCACCGTCGAAGACTTACTCGATTTGGCGAAAGGAAAAGCGCCATGACCAATGTCAACCGCACTCTCAAGGTGCGCATCCAGGATGCGAGTGCTATTCGATCCAATCTGGAATATCTCCGCGAGTGGAATGAGCGCCGCGAACACAAGATCGGCTTCACGCTCAACGGTCGCTATTTTGAAGGTGACATGGCGCCCGAGTACCTCGGAATTCTTGAAGCGGTGCGCGAGGACTACTGCCGCACCAAGGTCGCCGAATTCGCCGTTGAGCTTCTCAACCTGGGCGTCCACGTCGATCTCGATTTCGACCCCGAGGGATTCCTCTCGGCGAAAGCTCTTGCCCGTGTCGCCGTCGAAACCAAGGCGAATGCAATCGAAGCATCGGCGGACGAACTCGGATGAAAGGGCTGCTGCACAGCGTGAGCGGTCACACGTTGATCGTCGCTCTGCGCGGCGTGCCTCTTGTCCACGGCCTCTGCTTCACGACCAACCTCACGAGAGGGACTGGTGAACCTGTCCATCCTCTCCTCAACATTTACCCGGAGTGGATTTGGGAATGGAATTGATTCGTCGTCTAAAGTGTGCCTTCATCAAGCCAGGCGCCTATCGCTGGCAGTGGTTGTGGTCCTCATGGTGGCACTTCTGGCCCCACTTCTCCTTCGACGACGACATCATCGACTATGGGATGGTGGAGTATGGCGGAGGACCATCCTACCAGGTGAATGTCTTCGCTTTCTCCTGTTTCGAAGCGATGTGGTATTCCGACCTCTCAACAGGAGACTGACATGCAACTTCGTGGACCAAAGATCAGCACATTGATCCTTCAGTTGATGGAAGCACAGCGCATCTACGGCGATCTGCCCATCTGCTCCGAAGGGAATGAACCTCCAGACACGGAGATTCGCCTCACATCCCTGAAGGATGATTCGACGCTCGCGCGCAAACCCGACGACGCCAAGAAGCTCTTCCTCCAAATCTATTGAGCGTTAACATATCGAGGTGAACATGTCGTTAAATCGCGAAAAAATCGACAAGTTCGTGGGCATGCTCGGCGCTGATAATGACGGGGAGCGGGCAAATGCGGCTCGCTTTCTTCACAAGATTGCCCTCGAACACAAGCTCACTATGGTCGAGATGTTCTCGAAGGCTTATGGTGGCGGAAGTGAGAGGATCGTCATCCAGGAAAAGATCGTTGAGAAGACGGTCTACCGCGACCGCCCAGGACCGAGCGGCACGGCTGGTTCTCCTCCGCCACGGGAGAATATGTACGAAGAGACGATGCGCCGCGAACGCGACGCCCGGAAGAAGACCAATCTCCACGAGAAGGCGAGCAAGGCTTACGGCTATGGCTCTATGCTAGGAAAGGTGAGCGCTGTTTTGGCACACCATTCCACAAAACTCACTGATTGGGAAAAGACTTTCCTTGACAACATCCGGCCCAAGGTGGCAGAAGGGTTGGAACTGACGCCGAAGCAGCGCGTCTCCCTCAACAAGATTTTCGATAAGGCAGGCGTGTGATGGCGAAGAAGTGGAAGGCAGTGGCGACGTTCCGCCAGACCCACGACAAGGTAATCTCGGCGACGACCACGATTGACGATCTCGATGAGATCGCCGGTTGGATGGATGGCTACGACGCCCGCGCGCTTGAGCATCTGGTCATCACCTACAACCTCGATGATGATCGCCTGACGCTCAGCCAGATCACCGCTGACAAATATTCGCACCAAGCTGTACCAACTCCGGAGGACGCCGATGACCGACCACACTGACGATCACGAATCGGTCCCCGTCGCTACCATCCTTGGTCTCATCGAAGGCCTGGTGCAGAATGCCGCCGCAGCGAAGGGGCAGGGGCCGGTTCCGATGACCGACCTTGCCATACAGGCCCAGGTCACCCAGGCGGCTCTGACGGGCTACCAGGTGCTTGCCACGATGCGCATGGCAGAAGCCACTGAGCGTGCGTCCTACGCCCTCCAGAACATCGCTCTTCACTTCGAGAAGAATGCTGCGGGGGCTGGCGGACTGCGCGAAGCTCTTGAAGGCATCCGAAAGGTCATCTCCTCCAATGGTGCAAATTGACGACGCCGACCTGAAGGCGTATGGTTATGCTCCAGGGTCGTACATGATCAACTGCTTGGTTGGTCACCACCAGGCTCTTGACTGCGATAAGCGGGCAACGTGCTGCCGAGACTGTGCCATCGTGAGGTATCAGACCAATGAACAGAGACGACAAGAATTCGCTTCAGGCCTTCAAGTCGATGTTCGGGGCGCTCTCGCAAAGCGTCAAGAACAACTTCGAGCGCAAAGCTCTCAAGGAGCAGGCGATCAAGGAGATTCAGGGGAATGAACCGCCACCGCTTGCGTCCGTCGCCGTCGAGCAGCGAGGAACCAACGTTGTTTCCCTTGCTGGTGTCACTGCCGCCAAGGCACGTTCACGCTCCCCACAGCATCCATAACCAACGCATGCCACTCCTGTATGGCTCTGCGGAAATCGAACTATGCGAGTGCCTATGCTGGCGCCTGAAGCGCGGGTGTAACGACGAGTGGCAAAATTCAGACGTGCGCATCGCCATCGCCGAGGCCGTGAGGGACGCCGAAGAGCGCTGATTAACCGAATCGCCTTCGAATTGATGTGCGGCTTCACTTGGCTGCTGACATTGGTTTGGTTCTTCGGCAACCTTTGGCACATCTGCGTGAGCTTCATTGGAGTTTGGACATGAGCACTAAGCGAGCCGTCCTATCCGACGATGGCGTCTATCGCTATCGCCTGGAACGCGACCTGGAGGGGTGGCAACCCCAATCAACCCCTCTCGGTCGTCATGCTACATTTTAACGAAAGAAAACCCGATGCCCAACGTCCTGAAAAACTATGCTTGCGCTGCTCTCGCCGAGGCGGCGCGTAAGATCGTCATCGACGAGATGAACGAGAAGCGCGGCAAGCCCAAGTCCTACATCCCGACCGCTGACCACAAGGTCGATGACACCGTCACCTGGCGTGGCATCCACAAGGTCCAGGAGGAGATGAATGAGTTCGGCGTCGAACTGTGCAAGCTCGTCGCCTTCCCGTCCGGCACCTATCCGGACCATGGTGGTGTCGAGCGCAATCTTCTGGTCGACGTGATCAAGGAAGCCACCGATGTTCGTGCTGCCATGGACTATTTCATGGAGACCAACGGCATCACCATCAACTGGGAACGCTACCGCGAGAAGCGAGAAAAGTTCGCCATCTGGGGTCTGAAAGGCGCTGTCGAAGACGGCGAGCGTAGCGCCTGATGAAGAGCGCTTGGTATTGGTATTGGAAAATCCGTCGCTGGTGGACGGGGCGCTCCGGTGTGAACACACTTACAATTTATCTCAAGTCCGGTTCAAAGATTTCGGTTGACGTGACGGACTGGGAATGGAAGTATCGGGGCAACGAACTGGAGAGTTACAACTTCACGTGCGCCCCTCACGAACCAGAGAGACCTCGCTATATTCGCATCGATCAGATCGAAGCGATGACGGTCTCCGAATACTAGGACTTGCCCATGCCCGACATCCTTGACATCTCCGCCACCATGACAGGACGTTCCCTACCCCGCGAGCAAGCGATTGTGGTGGCCCGTGTCAAGGGACTATCCCTGGATGATCACTCGTTCATTCGCGGTCGTTACCGTGACCCCATCCTGGAGGGTGATGTGGACTACGTTCTGGTCCAACATCGGCACAGCACGAAGTGGCACACGTTCAAGCTGGAAGACCTCAATCGCGATATTTTGAAGGAGAGCGCCAATGTTCCGTAATGTGTTCCGTGAACCAAAGCCTGGCACCTACGAGGAGCTTGTCGAGACCTTCGACGAACTCGACCTAAACCCCGCAGAATGCTCGGCAGTGATCTTCGATTCCCGCGACGAGGATGCTCCCTACACCGGCTGGACGGTCGAAGTAACCGGCACCAATTCGGACGGCGAAGACAAGACGTTCGACTCCGCTGGTTGGGAAGATCAGAACGATCTGCGCAACGACTTGAAGGCTGTCGGGTTGTTCAACGTCACCCTCGACTAAGCCGCCCCACAACATTGACGGTGACATATGGAGGTTCCCATGGTCGCCGTCGCTGTATCCGTAATCTGGCTCACCGTCGAGGTTGTCGTCTCCGGCCTGGGTCTCAAGTATGCCGTGTCAGCTTTGACCGGAAAGGACTTCCATGCAGGCAATTCATTTCGCCGAATCTAACTTCTGCTACAAGGCCCCCAAGGATTGGGATGAAACCACCAATGGACCATGCGACGACTTGCATGTTTTCCAGAACGATGGTAGCATCTCTTCTGTCTGGAAGCCTTCCGCTGAAGAACTTGCAATGCTGAACGCTGGCGGCGCCGTCGTTCTCACCGTCGTTGCCAATTTCCAACCTCCTGTTCGCCTGTGGACGGCTCCCATCGAGCCGATTACCGAAAGCGAACCTGTCGAAGAGGCTACTCCTGAAGAGGATGAGCCTGACTCCCAGATCATCGAAGAGCCGCATGCTGAAGTCGTCGAGAACGATTTCAAGCCCACGCCACTGGGAGCCGATGAAGAGCATGACACCATCCAAGACATCCACGTCAAGCGCGCTGCGAAGCTCAACTGAACGCATGAATGACCATGCGCCCACGGATTGGGCACTCCGCAAAGGACAGCACAAGTATCCCTTCGACGTGATCGTCATTACCCAGACCCCGGTAGAATCGGAATTCGATCTCCTCTTCGATCACGGAGCCGAACCAGCCGCCAAGTTTGGTGAAGATGCACGCATCTATCGCCTCAAGGACAACCGTTTCGCGGTCATGTCGCTCAGCCCCGACGCAATGAACAATGCGCCGGACGGCATCGAATTCTGGAATTGGTGGGCAAAGACGATGCAACCCTCCTTTTCCGACTTGACAACTGCCCGAGAAATCGGGCACAAGATCGAGCAATTGGAATTCTTGCGCAGCCAGGAGCCGCCCGCTCCCCTGCACTAAGGGAGCTATCATGATCTACGGACTCGTCGTCGTCTGCGCCACCAGCCTTGATTTCTGTGCCCTTCTGGGCACCCAGCAGGATTACCCATCCTACGCCAAGTGTCGTCGCGATCTTCCCATCGCCGAAGAAGCTGCCGTCGATCTCTTTTCGAAGTCCGTCGAGGATGTCGAATACGAGATCGTCCAGTCCTGGTGCGGTGATCCCAACGATCCAGCGCCCATCAACTCGTAAGGAGGCCACCCGACATGGCTAACTACATCGCCCTGCCGCTCTACAAGCGCGACCGCAAAGGTGGCATTCGCTTCTGGCAGCTTGAACTTGCTGGTAACTCCTATCGCACCATCTCAGGTCTGGTTGGTGGTAACCCGTCCACCACCGGATGGACGATGTGCACTGCCAAGAACGTCGGCAAGAAGAATGCTACGACGGACATCACCCAGGCTGAAGCTGAAGTCCTGGCGGAATATGACAAGAAGCGCGACCGGGGCTACTTCGACAAGATCGAAGACATCGACAATCCGGTGCCGATCAAGCCGATGCTCGCCCACAAGTACCACGAGCAAGTGGGCAAGAAGCACTTTCAATTCCACTTCGAAGACCCATCCATCTTCTGGTTTGCCCAGCCGAAGCTCGACGGCATCCGCAACATCGCGACCAAGGATGGTCAATTCTCGCGCACGGGCCAACCAACGACCGGCGCCCCTCACGTCTTCGAGGAACTTGCCGACTGGTTCGATTCTGATCCGACGCTGGTGCTCGACGGCGAGCTTTACAACCACACGTTGCGCGACGATTTCAACACCATCTCGTCGGCGGTGCGCAAGAAGAATCATGACGAGGCGTCCCTCGCTCGCTCGCGCGACCTGGTCCAGTATCACATCTATGACGTGATCGTCGAGGACCTGTCTTTCACCGACCGCCAGGCCATTCTCGACGAATTCTTTGCCGAATACACCGGCTCGATTCTCGTCCGCGTACCGACGATCCGCGTCACTTCGCAGTCACAACTTGACGGCCTGGAGCTTGGCTGGGTCGACGAAGGCTATGAAGGCCAGATGGTTCGTACCAATGGGGAATACGAGAACACTCGTTCCTGGAACCTCCTCAAGCGCAAGTCCTTCGACGATGAAGAATTCCCCTTCATTCGTGCCGAAGAAGGCAATGGCAACTGGGCCGGATACGCCAAGCGAATCATCGTCGATGACAAGGGCGTCGAGCAGGCTTGTGGTATGCGCGGCAACCAGGCCTTCGCCAAGGAGCTTCTGACCCGCGACGACATCGAGTCGGTCACCGTTCGCTACTTCGGTCGCACGCCAGATGGCGTACTGCGTATGCCGGTTGTCACCGACTTCCACAAGAAGGGCGGTCGAGTTGATTGATCCAGACGCCGCCATGGCTGCAATCTCACTCGTGGTCTTGCTGCTCTACGGCGGCGTCTGCCTTATCGATGCTATCTGGGGAAAAGGGCGCCCGCGTGAGCCCTACAACCCCTAAACGTCTCACCACAGGATCGTGGGCGAGGCGTGGGTTATCAACTCGCCAACGATGTTACTACCAATTCGAGCCGCCCGAAGAGATAAATGGGCTCTATTTGCCCAAGCGCAAGGAGTTGATCTTCAATGTCTGATCTCATTCTTGGCGTCACCGGTCATCGTCCTCACCGGCTCCAGGGTGGCATGATGGACCTCCTTCAGGTCACCAAGGGCTATCTGCGCGACCTCGATCCTAAGCTGGTCAACGTCGGCATGGCGATTGGCTTTGACGACTTCGTCGCACGCGCCTGCATCAACCTTGGCATCGACTTCGTCGCCTACGTCCCATTCCTGGGGCAAGAGAACAAGTGGTCCAATGCGCAGCAGGAGCGCTACCACCACTCGCTGAGCCTCGCCAAGGAAGTCAAGGTGATCTCCAAGGGTGGCTACTCTGCGCAGAAGATGATGATCCGCAACCTCGCCATCGTCGACGATTCGCAGCACCTCCTGGCATGCTGGGATGGTGACAAGACAGGAGGCACCTGGAACACCATTCAGGCAGCGCAGGAAATTAACCAACCAGTCACCAATCTCTGGGACGACTACATTTCTTTCAGAAACCGCTTGTCAGTCTTTCGAGACTAGCGTATATATGCGTCATCACTCGGGCGATAGAGCCCAACAGTGATCTGGAAGTGACGCGGAACGCGGGGGCAGTGCCCGCCGCCTCCACCACAACCAGTCCGGTACGTCAGTTGGCGTGCGCATTGAAGCGAGGGAGGGGATCTGAATCCCCAGGCTCTGTAATCTACAGTCAATCGGGATTGCTTTTTGTATCAGTTTCCAACAGAAATTACCAGATCTGGGAGAGATTTTACTGTGAATGAGTTTTTCCCTGTTCCGTATAGAGAAATGAGTCTCTTGAACTTTCATTTTCTTGTAAACTGTTTTCACATTAAATATCCCTGTACTTGTGTGTGTCCAAACATGAATATCTTTACCAGCTAACAATGTAAAAGCTTTCAGATCCTGAACAATATTAGCATCACTGATATATTGCCAAGCAGGATGTTGAGGATTAGAGAGAACCTCCCTAACAGTGCAATTGTCCATCTGAGTAGAAACAAGATTGGAAGGAACAAGTGAACATTTGAACCAGAGATCCTTGAAGAAGCTAGTAGAAGAGCCATCTTTAACAGACATTCTAAAACCAGATAATAGAATAGATCTAGCTTTCAGGAAATCTTTTCTTCTAATTCCAGCAGGGAAAGGAGAAGAGCAATCAGATAAATGCAATCCCTTCAAATATTTGCTTCTAACAAAATTTGCCCACAATGAGTCACTTACAACCGCAAGCCATAGCAATTTCACTTGAAAGCAAACTTGAATGTCCTCCAATCTGCGAATACCCAGCCCTCCTTGTTCAACCGGGCTACAAACCTTACTCCAGGCGATCCAATGTATCTTCCTAATTGAGTCAGTTCCTTGCCAGTAGAAATTGCAACAAATATTGTCAATCTGTCTTTGAATGGAGAGGGGTATAGAAATGGCACTGGCCGTATAAATTGAAAGAGATGATAACACTGACTTAATCAGGACCACCCTGCCTGCCTGAGAAAGAGAGTGACACTGCCAACCAGCCAGTCTACTTTGTATTTTATCAACCAGGTACTTAAAGTGAATCACCCTTTTCCTTCCCTTAAACAGAGGTATACCCAGATAAATCAGATCAGATTTTTTATGCTGATAACCAGTAATACCTTTAATGCTGTTCACCGCAGAGACAGACATGTGTTGTGACACCATGAAATAACTCTTGGCTTTGTTTATACTCTGACCGGATGAACTTTCATAACGCCCCAAATATTTAATTAACTGGTTGACAGATTTCTTACAACCATTCAGAAAGATCATGGAATCATCAGCATAGAGAATATGTGATTGAGGAGGGACCCCCCGGGGCAAATGAAAATACCTGCACTTCCCAGTTTGAAACAGTGAGGAGAGTCCCCTGCTTAACACTTCCTCTGCAATGATAAAGAGTGATGGAGCTAATGGATCCCCTTGTCGAACCCCCCTGGTGGACTTGAAGTATCCCTTCAACTGACCATTGAAGGAAACAGAAAACCAACAATTCATTAATGTTTGAGATATCAAAGACATGAATCTATTTGAAAAACCAAATCTCTTCATTGTCAATAAAAGAAAATCCCACTCAATCCTATCATATGCCTTGGCCATATCTAATTTGACCAACATGTTATGCCCTCTAACAGGCCTGTCTAATTCCATAAAAAGCTCCCTGGCTAGCAGAAAATTATCTGATATTAACCTGCCACTAATGAATCCACTTTGTTCTTTAGAAATAATCCTGGGGAGCACCAACTTAAGTCTATCACTCATGATTTTAGTGATAATCTTGAAAGAGAAATTGCACAAGCTTATGGGTCTGTATTCTGCATAGCAAGTGGGATTTTTCACCTTGGGGATCATGCATATAATAGTGGAAGAAAGCCCCTGAGGCAGCCCCCACCCCTGGAAGAAACCTTGCACTGCTTTAATCACATCAATACCCACTATATCCCAGCAGTAAGTGTAGAAGCTGCCAGTGAAACCATCCGGGCCAGGTGAGCTGTTACCAGATAAAGTGAAAACTGCCATTTTTATCTCTTCAGCAGGGGGAACAGCACTCAAGGATAAATTCAAATCATCAGAGATCAAAGATGGAATGACTGCCAGTAAATTCTCATCAACCTCATGATCCTCAGTAGATAACATGTTCTGAAAATGTGTCACTGCTCCTGAAGCTAGTATTTCCTGGTCTTCCTCCCACACACCTCCTAGTTTAAGTCTCTGAATATAATTCCTCTGTTGTCTGATTCTGGTGTAATTGTGAAAAAACTTAGTGTTCCTATCTCCCAGTTGCAGCCATTGAATTCTTGATTTTTGAAACCAAAAAACTTCCTCTCTAGCCAGTACTTGCTTAAGATGAGCATGTGCCAGGTTCATATCAGCCCTGTTAGATACAGAAGGGTTAACATCAAATCTAGCCTGAGCCAATTCCAGAGAAAGAATGGCTTCTTCTTTAGCTTTGTGAATGTCACCAAAAACAGTCTTGTTCCAAATTTTGAGATGAAATTTAAGGGTCTTGAGCTTATGCTGTAGCATCAAAACTGGATTATCTGAATTACAACTGCTTTCTTCCCACCGGGCTTTCACAAAATCCAAAAATTCCACATGAGAGTGCCACATAGTCTGGTAGATAAATCTGCCAGGTTGTTTTGAATTTGCTAAGAAAGATAAAAGCAGGGGAGCATGATCAGAAGGGCCCCTAAGTAGATGCTTGACAACCATATTAGTACCCCTGTCAAGCCAACAAGTATTATAGAAAACTCTGTCAAGCCGAGCTCTAACATGAGAAGAGCCTACTTGATTATTGGTCCATGTGTATGATGAGCCAGAAAATCCAGCATCCACTAATCCATTGGCCGACTGGAAACTATTAAAATCAAGCATCGAAGTAGGTGAAGGGGGTCTACCTCCAAACTTTTCATCTGGGGTTAACACACAATTAAAGTCCCCACAAATTGACCATGGGATAGATAACCCCTCCCCAAACTGAATGAGAGAGTCAAACAAATCTCTCCTGGTAGTGTGATTACAAGAGGCATACACAAAGGTATATAGCATGGTTAACGCAGAGCCTTCCTTCAAGCCAACAGTCAAATATTGATAATGCAGTTGAACAAGTTGAATAGTTAAACTGGAATCATGAAAAAGCCATATCTTTGAGTCTTCTCCATTATTTCCAATAACCGACTGTAACCCTAATTTGCAAGCAATCCCTTTGGCAGAGTTAAAACTGATGTTTGGTTCGGATATAGCAACCATCTTAATACAGTGACTACTAACAAGCTGAGCAAGATGTCTGACAGAGGCTCTGTTACCAATGCCTCTAATATTCCAATACAGAATTGGACTAATCATGAGTATCAGTGTACAACTGATCTACAGCCATCACCTTGGCTTTAGCTCTCGTCAACCTGATATCGCTCATGAGATCACCAGAATACCTTGAAGAATAGGAGGTAGATCTTATAAAGGAATTCATCAAAGTATTATTTACATTACTCAGCATTTTAGAATTTTCCGCCAAGGAGATTGAAGAAATAGCCCCTACATTCCTTCTTTTGAGCACTGATTTAGCTTCTTCCGGAGAAGATATATTACCCAGCCCTTCAACAGAAACAAGTGGGTTTGTAATGGAATCTTCCAGTTCAGTATCTTCCTGAATGATAGGGCCAAAATCTTTTCTTTTTTACAGGGACTTAATTGAAACCAAAAAGGTACATTTTGTCTCCTGCTCGTAGAATATAAGTTGGGCACCTGATCCAAGACATTCTTCAAGTGGAGATTCAGACACGTGGATAGCACACGTTCAGATCCTGACATGTGGACCTCCAAAGGAGTGCCTTTTTCCCAGTTCCTTGGGCGAGAATGTGATCTCCACGTGCCCATCACTCGAGAGCCTATATATAGAGGCCTGATCGCACAGAAGAAAAAGAGAGGCTTGCAGAACAAGAAAAGAAGAGGAGAGGAGAGGAAAAAGTAAGAGAGAGCGATCCAAGAGAGTGAAGCAGTAGAAGAAAGGTCAGAAAAGAGGAGAGCATTTCGTGAGAGCTCGTGAAATTGTACAGGAGGGTGTTCTGAGAGAAAAGCAGAGTGTCGTAGTTGGGAGAGTGAGACTTCTACTTGTGTTTCTAGCTTTTGATTGAAAACCAAGCCAGTCCGCTCCAATTGGAGCTACATTGCTTCGTTTCTATTTTTCAGTCCCGTTTTCATTTTCTGTTATGAATCCTTATTTCTCAAGCTGTTAGTCAGCGGTTGTGGCAAACTGTAGTGCCCAGCAGTAGAGGAGGATTCCAGTAGGAAGCTTAAGCTATAAGGCTCAGCAGATGTTGGGAAGTTTTCCCAAAAGCTATGGATCAACCGGTTGGAAGCTGTGAATCAGCAATGAAGCCACACTTGGTTTAAGTGTGGGGTGGACATAGATCTCTGTAGGAGATCAAACCATCTAAAAATCATGTGTCTCGTACTGAGATGCCTTAAAAATATTTAATGAAAATTTTCACCACCAAATAAAATATCCATCATTCCTGTGGCATAATTGATGTTGGCCTTAGCTGTAGCGAGAAAAAGACGTCCCAAAATAATTGGCGTGTGGTTCAGTTCCTAAGACAAGGCCATGTCCAAGATTAAAAAGTCCACAGGAAAGTAGCATTCATGAATCTTAGCAATAACATCCTCCCATAATCCCCTTGGAGTTTTCACTGATCGACCCGCCAATTGAAAGATTATTGAAATTCTCCTAGATCAAACTGCTCATAAATAAAGGTGGGTAGCAATTCACACTGGCTCCTAAATCCAGTAATGCACTATCAAAAGTAACTCCACCTGTCACATGAAATCAATGGAGCTCTGGGGTCCTTCAATTTCTTTGGTAGATGATTCATAACAATAGCACTTACATCCTCTGACAAGCGGATCTTCTGAGTTAATGCCCTTGGTTCCCTTTTTGGTGTACACAGCTCTTTGAGAAATTTTGCATATGTCGGCACATGCTTGATAGCATCCAAAAGTAGTATGTTAATGTTCACTTGCTTAAACAACTCCATAAGCTCTTCTTGTTGAACCGGCAATTTCTTGTTAGCTTTTGACCTTAATGCATCAGGAAAAGGGACCTTTGTTGTGTATTCTTGGGGTCTTTCATCAACTTTATCTTTTCCTTCATCAAGCTCCTTCCTCTGCCCCTCACCTTCTGGCTTCTTCTTCTCTTTCTTGATTAGGGTCTCCTCCTCCTCACTATCACTCTCATCCTAGGCCGCTTGACCCGAACTACTACCCATCTCCCTAACCCTACAAGGATCTTCAAGCACCTTCCCACTCCTAAGGGTTGAAATTGCCTTAGCATTCTCAAACTGAGGTCTTACAGGACGGGGAAGTTGAGGTGGGACTGGTTGAGGAAGAAGAGGAGCTTTTTGGGGGAAGCCAGGAGGTTGATTCTTCGGATTAGCCACAGGTTGGCTAGGGAGCTGACCTACCTCTCTCCTCATAGTTGCTACTACCAACTGCCCTATCTAGCTCTCCAACTTAGAAATGGATTATTGCTGAATAAGAATGAGCAATTAGAGTTGATCAAATTTCTCATCGAAGTTGGGCTAAGGAGGAGGTGGTTGGTATGGAGCTTGAGCTTGATTTAATCTATAAGGAGGATACTGTTGATGTTGGCCCTGAGAAAATTGAGCTTGAGGGTATGGGGCCCGCGAATGTTGAATGGGAGGTTGCTGAAATTGGGGTTGATGAAGAGGTGCATAAGAGAAATTCTGGTGAGGTTGAACTAGAAATTGGAATGAATGTTTTTGGATTGGTTGATTTCAGGGATTAGTTTGCTGGGATGATCCTTGTTGATTTTTCCAAGAAAAGTTTAGTGATTTCTCCAACCTGGATTATAAGTATTGGAATATGGATCGTATGCAGGCTTGGAGACGCCTTGAGCAGCAAAAATCTATTCTTGGATAAACGGAGGGAATTGGGCCATTGTAAGGCAATCAGTAACAGCATGGTGTGGGCTTGAGCAAAGAACACAAACTTCTTGAGGGTTGAAATCTGAGAATGGTTGAGAATGAGAGGCAGATGAGAAGGAAGGTTCCTGTCTATTCATAGATAAAAACTGATCTAACTTCTGAGCTACCAAATCAACATTCTCCATCTTTTGCTCCAACATGTCCATTTTGTTCAATTTTTATGTAAGGGCATTAATATCCATCCTATTTTTAGACTCTCCTTGATTTTTCCCCTCATAAAGCCCTGCCCTCTTAGATGACCCAATCATTCTGTAAGATAAAAAGACTACTAATAACCTACTGACAGACCACTGCTGGCACTAAGGACACCCATCAAAAGCATGAGAAGCTCCGGTAGATGGCGGCTGCTGCTCACCTGGAAAGTAAGGGTGAGTCTCACAACTAGACTCAGTAGGGGTCACGTGAATCCCTACCTTATAACTAAACATACAAAAGTAGCAAAGTAATAACACATGCAATGGCATAATAAGTAACAATTTAATAAAGCTGTAAAACTATCTACACAGTTCAAGAACAACTAACTATGATGTCAATTAATTTAAACATGAGGGTAACTAAATCTACCAATAGAATAAACTTCAGCATTTCCAAGTGACAGGAGAGAGAAGGAAGACCATCAGAAGAGAGAAATCAGATGCGTCCACTGACGGCTTATACTGCGTCTCAAGCATCTACACAAACCTAGATCGCGGTAAGTGAGACGCGTAACAGTACCAGAAATAAGAACTAGTCAGGGTAACACTCGTCAGTGCCAGTCCAAGCCCCTGACCACGTGTGCACATACAGGCTCAATGCCTTGAGCCATGCCTTTAGCTAGTTTTCCCCCCAGTAGGACGCTATTGCCAAGCAAGGGAGCCCACGGGAACTAGCTTAAAAATCATAAACTGAGAACTGTCCCGCCACCACTCCCAGGTGGGCCGACACTCGAGGTTGTCAGGCTACGATTAGTGGTTCCATCATAAGGAAGGAGAAAGTACTCTATTGGGATCTAAAAATGGGCCACAGTTTGTAAAATAATTTAAATATGGTGAATATGTAATATTAAAAGCATAATTAAATGAATAAGCTAACATTTGAATTCTGTAGGAAATGAATGGCCAAGTAAGGGCCGCTCCAGTCGTACGCGGTCACACGACTGGCCGCTCAAAGGATTAAGCGGTCACCGTGAAGCCGTTCAACTCTGCCGCCCTGTAGAGTTCCAAAAATAGATGTTCAAGGTCTGGCTGTTCAGTGGTATGGGCGGTCTAGCGATTGGCCACTCAATGTAATGAATGGCCTCCTAGGCGGTCACATGACTAACCGTTCCTTGGACTGAACGGACCTCTTAAGGGCCATTCAATTCACACCGCCTTATTGTTTGAAGGTTCTACACAGTCGAGGGTCAGCCGCTCAAGACTCTACATGGTCCCATGATGGGTCGTTCAATGGGTTAGAATGGTCTAGAGAAGACCGTGACTTTAGAATGGTCTCTGGTAGGGCCGTTTAATTACCGGGAAATCGAAAACAGGGTAAACCCCATGGAATCCCCTCCTGGTCGATCCAAATCGACAAGAAAATAAGTTTTAAGCTAAACTTGCCTTGCCATAACCCATCCACAACATTCACTCCATCCAAAACATAAAAACAATGGCCATGGAGTAATTTTCAAGATTTAAAACATAAATACAATATCCATGGAATTTTCCTCCAAAACCTAGGAAAACGTAAGACAATGGGCATGCATGTGGTATGGGAGCGTTCCTAAGGTGATGAGGAATCCATCCCCCTACCTATTGTGCGACAAAACCGTCGATATGACGCCGAATAGATCGAGTGGAGCCACGCCTTCCCTCGGCCGCGCCTATCTCCATGCTCTGTGATTCATCACCCCGCTGGCGTCAACGCGTTCCTCACGTCGCGATCTTTCCAACAGTACCTCTCGCGTCTCCTGATGTGGCCCGGTCAGACCGCGCCCGAGAGAGGGAGAGAGGTCGATCACGTGAGAGAGAGAGGGTGAGGGAGAGAGAGAAAATGAGAGAGAGGGGGGTTCAATGGGTTAAACAAAGGGTTTTGTTGTGTTGGGTCTATCACCTCGGTATACACCATTGGTTGCTACACTAGCGACCTCATGCTACCCTCTCTCCTGATCTCAGAGGACGAGAAGCCCCTGAGGCTGCTCGCTGAACTTGCCTTTGCTCCACCTGAGGGGATTGAACCAACTTTAGGAGCTCCCTCATTGTGATCTCTAAAGGCCCTCCGGTCTGTATCGACTCTGATGGGGTGGCATGTCCACCCGCGGTCTCGCCTGGATCTGCCCTACTCTAATACATCCAAAGCACTCGTCGCCACAGGGCCTCCAGTTGATCAAGAGCCCATCGCTCTCAAATCATGGCCTCCATCTCACGACCTCGAACCTCAGCCTCTCGCTCCTTCACCTCGACAAGGTGACCTTATAGCAACGTGTCGGTCTCCACCTCACTGAGGCGGCATGTCAAGTACTCGACACGTGCCTCCAGCTCACGGTGTAAAGCAAGGTCGGCCTCTAGCTCTGTCCCCTGCAACGATTCACATACAGATGCACAAATCAGGAGAAGATAAACAAGAAAAGAAGAGATTTGTTCCTAACAGAAGGTGTCTAGGTCACACCGTTTCGGCCAACTCGGCCTCCCTCTCCTTAGCTCACTCGAGGGCTCCCGCCAAGCAATCCTCCAGTTCCTCTCTGCTCTCTGCCTGGGTTATGGCCAAGCCTCTCTGCTCATTCCTGCCTTCACACAGACATATGATAGCTCTCCTCAGTACAAGAAAAGGGGCAAATTGTCAGTCAAACATCACCACAAAGTCCAATCAATCATTTATTTTGATTCACCAGCTCACGGATCTCATGCCTCAGGTTCACCACCTTTTGATCTAAAGTTGCAATCCGGTCCATAAGGATGCGGACGGCCTCGGTCTCTGTCATCTGCATATGAAATTCCATTCGAGATCAATTATCATGCTTTGTAGTAATTAATGTCAAAAGAGACTTACCACTCGAGTGTCGAGGTGGAGTCGGCTTGCATACTGACCCTTGTAATCTGCAAGGTATGTCTCTTTGTCCTGGAGAGCTGGGTCCCGCTCTAGGGAAGGCCCCTTGTAACGACCCGGAGATCCGGATATCGGTAAACCGATACCACGAACTCGGAAACGCCACCTAAGAGGCTGATGAGGCCCCGTAAGGGTTGAGAGGAATGGTTGAGGAGATGCATAACAAATTGGAATTATATGCATGATATAAATTAAAGTAATAATTTTTAAACTTTAAGTGGAAGCAATTTACAATATCAGAGTGATATATTTATACAATAGTCTACATCCATTATTACAAGTCCAACATTGTACACAAGTCAAAATAAACAACTACATGGGGCATACCCCGGTCAAACGGTACAAGAAAAGGACAAACCAACTAGCAACCCACTGCTGGCATCGACGACTTGTCGTTAAAAGCACGAGAAGCACTGGCGGTCGGCTGCTGCTGCTCACCTGGAAAAAGAAGGGTGAGTCTCACAACATAGACTCAGTAGGGTTCACGTGGATCCCTACCTTGCAACTAAATATAGGAAAGTAATTAAAGCATGCATTGGCATAAGAAATGACAATTTAAAGCTGTACAACTAACTAAACAAGTAAAGATAGCTAAACAAGATGCTAATTATCATTTAAACATGAGAGTCAGAAACTAGATCTACCAATAGAATAAATTTCAATATTTTCAAGTGACAGGAGAAGGAAAGGAAGACCACTAAAAGAAAGAAAGCAGATGCACCTATTGACGGCTTACACTGTGTCTCAAGTATCTACACAAGCCTGGAACGCGGCAAGTGAGACACGTAACGGTCCATTCCCTGCCTTTGGCTAGGGGGTGCACTCTCCCTCTTGCCCTTGATGACTTGGATTTTACAAAAAAAAAAGCTATATCTCTAAGGAGAAGCTCGTTCGTCATCGTTTCAGTTGAAGATTGACCCCCCACTGTGGAAGCATCAAGCAAAAACATTTTCCAGGCCCTTCATCATACAAGGATATATTTCTCTAACCTTTCTTCACATATTCCAATGATTTCTATTCAGTTTATGAGCATGTATTGAACATATTTTGATTTTTCTGAACTCTGAATCTGTGTGTGTTGAACTGTTTGCGTACGATTGTGGGTTTATTTTGCAGCGGTTGTTGCAGCTCGTATGTGTGTGTGTGTGTTTTGATCCGTGGTCAGATTGTGTAGGAGACGATGCCTCCGTGTGTTTGGAGCGTAAGCTCTGTGCGCTTTAATTTGAAGCGAGTGGATCCTCACTATTTTGGTGAGGGATGGATGTAGGGAGTTCGTCGTGGTCTCGAACCACCTAAAAAATCTGTCTCGCACTGTGTGTTGGTGGTTTGCTTGTTTAAATTGTTCATTCTAATCGTGTGAGAGTGGAGAGTTTGAGAGAACTGGTTCATATAAGATCTAAATTTCATTTTAGTATATTTTATGTTGGCAGTAGTTTTTATCCTACTGCGTAAAATTTAAAAAACTAGCATCGCATTTGGGGGGGACAATTCAACCCCCCTTCTTGTCCTCGTGTGCATCTAGGGCCAACATCGGGCAAATAGACAGCTTGATGCCCCAAGCCATCTAGCACGTTAGATAAATGCCCTTCGGCCCAATGACACTCTCATCTCCATACGGTAAAGCAAAAGCACATAGCCAATAAGTTAAATCAGCGGCATAATGCATCATAGCGTCGATGCTAGCAGTGTTGTGCCCACTCTTGTGCCCCCTGAAAGTAGAACCTGGGAGGTCTACCTTCCTCCTCTCACGCCTTTTTAGCTTGGCTACTGCTCAGACTAAGGGAAAGTCATCATACGTCTTCTTGCCGTGGCAGAACTACCTTAACCACATACCCATGCGAACTCTCCTCCACCTCCCTCTCTTTAGCTACTTCTCGCCGCCGTCATGATATGACAAAAATAGTTCCCTATAAACTTTCATCAGATATCAATACGAGAAGCCTAAAGTATATATTTCATCCCCATCTGTTTCATCCTTGATCAGCTCTAGGAGGCATACCTCTTCATAGGGTTCGCTGTCTATGGGTAGACCCAATAATTGAAACAAGCTCTATAAGTCTAAGGAGGTCCCTCCCTCTATAGTATAAAAGGTGTTCAGCTTGGGGTTAAAGATCTCCATCATGCCACAGCATAACCCTTTCGATACAAGGCATCTGAAGTAGGAGGCATGCATACTGTGGCAAACACCTGCAGTGATCAGAATTGTTGCATAATTGTGCAGCATGTAATCCGTGAATTCTATAACACCCTCACGGAATGAATGGGCGTCAGAAGCTCTCAAGTCTACGAACCATCCCACTGCCAGCTCATGCTTAAAACAGACGGCCAAATAGTCCTGCAGAAAGGGATCTTCCTTGAACCCCCACTTTAACGGAGCCAAGAATAAACCAAAACAAAGCTTTTCCTTATCTACCCAGCCAGTAGGATTATCCCACCAGGCTGGTGTGAACTCTGGAGCTCTAGTTAACTTCCCCTCTTCTATAGTTAGTTCATGGACCCCCAGTACTGATTCCCACTTGCGAGGCTTTCCCAGAGAATAGATGGGTTCTGTCCGCTGTCTATTTCCTACTAGACTATCTCTCGACTGTAGAGAGGCTTCGATTTTCCTTAGGATGAAATCTCCCGGTTGAAACTATCTGTGCCAGACTTTGGTGTTGTAATAGCAAGTCATGCGCCGCTGGTATTCCGTAGCTCTGATCCTTACGACCTCGCATGTTTCTTCTATCAGGTCCAAGTTTTCTGACAGCTTCTGTTCATTAAGCTCAGGCGAGAAGCTGATAACTTGGAGGGATGCGTTGCCGATCTCCAGGGGAATCACGGCCTTTGTACCATACACCAGTTGGAACGGAGATTCACCAGTAGTAGTTCTGGGAGTAGTTCTGTACGACCATAGTACGCTAGGCAGTTCCTCGAGCCAGTTACCCTTGGCCTTCCCGAGCCTGGTCTTGATGTCTTTGAGGATAGTTTTGTTGGCATTTTAAACCTGCCCATTACCCTAGGGGTGGGCTACTGAAGTGAAGTAGTTGCAAATATGGAGGTCGACACACTTATTCTGAAAAAAAGTGGAATCGAATTGCCGATCGTTATTGCTCACAATCACTCGGGGGATGCCAAAACGACAAATGATCGACTTCCAAACAAAACTCAAAACTATTGTCTCGATAATTCTGGCGGTGGCTTCTGCCTCGATCCATTTGGAGAAATAGTCGACGACAACGACGATGAACTTCTTATAAGCTTGCGCCACAAGAAAAGGGCCCAAGATGTCGATTCCCCAATGGGCGAATGGATAATGCTCGACCAGGGTCACGAGTTCTAAGGCTGGCTGGTGTACCAGGTGGTCGAACCGCTAGCATCGATCGCATCTCCGAACGTAAGTCGAGCAATCACACTGGAGAGTAGGCCACCAGTAGCCTTGTCATAACAGGATCCTTGTGATAGATCTCCCCCCTTGGTGTGCGCCACACATGCCCTCGTGGACATCTTCAATCGCTCGGTGGGCTTCTGGAGCGTTGAGGCATTTGAGGAGAGGACCGACAAAGGATCTTTGATGCAGGGCCTCATCGAGGAGGATGAAACGCCAAGCTTGGTACTTCAGCTTTCGAGCCTCTGGAGGGTCGGGGGGCTCTTGGGGATCTCGAAGCCAGGATATATATGGGGTTTGCCAGTCACCTGGGGATGCTCATACAACGGCTATGAGCTCGATTTCGACGCTTGGTCATTGTAACTCCTCGAGGAGGACCGACTGGGTACCTTCTGGGCTGATGGAGGAGGCCCGGCAAGAGTGGGCATCCGCTCGAGAGTTTTCTTCTCGAGTTATCTGGATTACGTGAAAACTCTCGAATAGTCTGGCCATCTCCTTCACCAGCTATAGGTACTTGATCATCTACGCTTCCCAAGCTTTGTAGTCCCCGTTGACTTGATTGGCAACAAGTTGGGAGTCAGTATAAATTCTGACTTGCTCAGCTCCCAGGCGTCGCGCCATCCTGGCCCCGGAGATGAGAGCTTTATATTCGGAGACGTTGTTGGATGCCGAGAAGCTGAACCTCAAGGCATATTGTAGTTCTGCTCCTTCATGGGACCGGAGGAGAATGTCGGCTCCATACCCAGAGCAGTTGGAGGATCCATCGACGAAGAGGTCCCAGGAGGGGCCCGTCATCGGCAGGGATGCTTATTCGATCGGGGCAGTGCTTTCTGCAATGAAGTCTGCGAGGCCTTGTCCCTTGATGGCAGTGCAGGGCTGGTACGAGATGTCGTAGGCCCCGAGGAGTATGGCCCATTTGACGAGGTGACATGAAGCTTCAAGATGGGCCAAGATCTTCTTCAGGGGCTCGTTGGTCAGCACCACGATGGAGTGTCCTTGGAAGTAGGGCTGGAGGTGCTTGGCCAAGGATGAAATTAGAAAGGCATCTCCCCCTTTTGAAACAGATACCAAGATAGGCTTGTGAAACATCTCCCTCTATTGGCATTAGCAAGACATGCACAATTTAACATTTCCCCCTTTCCTCATAGTCAATAAGCATGGAAAATTTAGAGGATGATCAAGTTTAGTAGAGAAGCCAATGAACAAGTTAAGTTGTAGTCATGAGAGTTAGGTCCCTTTACAATGTTAGGTCTCTAACTGTTACGTTCCCTTACATGTTAGGTCTCTGAATTGAGTGTCGAGTCCTTCTTGAATGCAAGTAAAGTTAGAATTATGCAGAGAGAAGGTCGTGTAGACAAGGAGTTGATATCACTTGTTAGTGACTGATGTCAAGTGCTTAGAGAGCAAGTGATACCAATTGTTAATGAGCAAATATGATACAAAGTTGGTGTTGTGTGGGAATGGCTGATCTAGAGGGGAGGGGTGATTAGATCTGCCCTTCTTTTTCAAGAAACAAAAAAGACAACAGTGGAATAAAATGAACTACAACACACTGCAGGGAGCACAGGCACAAGATGCAAAGATGAAGATGAGCCACAAGCCTAAGCAAGCATCTAGCATATAGAAGGCACACAAGTAAACCATAC
This sequence comes from Amorphophallus titanum, assembly GCA_024336825.1. Taxonomy (NCBI): domain Eukaryota; kingdom Viridiplantae; phylum Streptophyta; class Magnoliopsida; order Alismatales; family Araceae; genus Amorphophallus; species Amorphophallus titanum. Next base: position 61,974 of record JANBPO010002330.1, read on the forward strand.
GGACAAGGATTTTTAAGGTGGTTACGACTTTCTCCAAAGTCCTACGTCCACCCCTCACTTAAACCAAATGAGGCTTCCCTGGTGCAACTACACAACCTGCTGATTACACAGCTTAACAGCCTGCTGTCTTACAGCTTGCAGAGAGATTATCCCCTCTCAAGGAATTACTGTTACATAGCTTGATGGCACACAAGGCTAGAATATAGATTAGAGCACACACACTCTATCTGTCTTCCTACTATCATCAGTAGGGACGGTTCATAGTAGCATATAAGAGATGAAAAAAAGCAACAAACACAATGATAGAAGAACTCAGACAAAATATTAGAACTTCAAACTAGATGTAGAAACCCTTGTCTGAAAGTCGGAAGGCATGATCTGCTACTTCCAGATGGGCAGCTTCAGTTGAGGGTAGCTTCTTCTTTTCTTCTTACAAGATGAGGAATAAGTGTAGAAGAATAGCTTGTGCTTTAGCTTCAAATATTCAGGAGATAGATTTAGGCTCCTCTCCTTATTCTCCTCCTTTTGCCTTCTTCTCTTCTGGACGTGGCTTTTTCTCCTCCAGGCAGTAGCAACAGCAACCATCCCTATCTCTCTATTAGCATGGGCTTTTGTATATGAGGGCTGGAGAGATTTCCCCTCCAAAGGAGATGTGTCTGATTGGTCTAGCATATTTTGAGAGAGCATATTTCATCAGACTAAATTTTGATTGGCTTAGAAGAAAATACAATAATTATTTTATTCAGCTCTAGACCTGTGCATTTAATGGTCCTCAAGGAAAAGGATCTTGAAATCTGCTTCCTCATTGGCTCAGGTCAATACCCTATTTTGTGTACCTTTCTAGGACCATATCTCATTTGTTGACTGCAAAAAGTGATGTGTCATGACAAGAGACATTTCCTAGAATTAGACTCTAACTGTAATATCTCAGACATTTTGGATCCTTGTTTTCGGGTCCCAGATCTATTTTCTCAGAGTGTTCGGCTCCGTTGTGTTCGACTGTGTGTGTCGGACATCTTTCGTGTTCAGATCGGCGCAATCCGAAGTTGTTTCGGTGGCCCGGAGGTGTTCCGTGACTTTTTTCGCATGTTTTTTCGATTCCCGACCCAATTTTTGGCAAATTTTGCGGAACTCCACTGCGGTCAAACCGAGTTGTTCACCCGGGCGTGAGTGGTACCATTACAAGAGGAATAAACCACTACATGCTTTCTACTCATTTATATGAACCCATGTACGAGCGCTCGTACCTACCCGGCTCTCCGGTATATCAAATGGTGACTAGTCGAAAGTCAGGTCAAGCCTGGCCGGAAGCTACCACTATGCGTGAGGTGGTCTTATGACCTAAGTTCTCCACCACATGCCGAAAGCCGATCTAATAAATATCTATCATATCACATGCTTGCATGTGCTGCACGCTACTTTACGAAGCAAATATTACTTTACATACTTTTATTCAGCCCCGAGGGCTCTTCTACCTTGGTGATTAATCAAGGGTTGTCATTCTTTTGAAAGGATGCAATTAACGTTATAGCCTTTATGGTATGGCAAACTTTAGGTCCCGACACGACCATCCACTATTGTGTAACTGGTCAGATGAGCGCACAATAAACTTTGTCACGAAAGTGACTGACATGTCCCGCGTTAATAAAATGACTAAATAAAATAAAATAAAACAAGAGAGCCTGAGATTTTACATCCCCATAGGAGACTTCATCTGCTTCGTGGCATCATCCATCAACCAGATTTGCGACCTCCGTGAAGAGGGAGACCATATGGACTCCCCTTCTATAGGCGCCTACTTCATGTGGTTGTGGTGGGTTTACTTCGTAATCCCCCATTGTCAATTCACATTTCTCGATAAGGCCTTGGGTGACATCTTTAAACTTATTACAGTCTTCGATGGGATGACCCTCCATGCGGTGATAGGGGTAGAACTGGGGGTCATCACTTCTTCTGGCATCCTCCGGCCTTTTGGCCTCTGGCAGAGCAACCTTGCCATAGTGGCAAGCCCATTTAAAGATCCCCCGAGGTTTATCTCTCGGGAAGGAGTAAGTCTTCTTCATCTTCTCCTACAGTGTGGGGATTTTTTCTAATGGTCGACTGGCCAAAGGACCGGCTGTTTCCTTCCCCTTCCTCGTCGAGTGCATGAAAGCACTAAAGTTGGTGCTTTGGGATTGGTTCTCCCATTCTGCCATGGTTACAGTGGAGTGCCCCGGGTTCGTGGATCTATCCTGTTGGAGGAAGATACCCCCAGTTAGATCAAACAGGAGTTTGGTCATTTCAGCCAACTGCACCTTCAATATCTCTATCTCACGTTACTGCTCGTAGCATACTGTGAACATAATGGGGTCGTATTGAGAGAAATCCGGTGCATGGCTTAAACCACTGCCTTCTGTTCTATCATCGGGTAGAGATGGCGATACCCCGTCATCATGACTACCTGGGACCGGCCCCTTAGAAGAGGATGGTGCAATCCCTATATCCCTGCATGGAGGTGGGTTCCAGAGGAACACTTCTTCATCTTGGGTTTCACCAGCTAGAGGCATATGTTGCTCCTGACTCTTGGCTTCATACGTATCTGGATTATCCGGGGAGTCACTGTTGACCGAAGCTGAGACAGATATCACATTTTCTTCATAACATCTTTCATTGGTCGAACTGGCGATTTTCGTGGTCGAGGGCACGGTGCAAGCCGCCTTCCCTTTTAGTATTTACCACCCAGATAGCAGCTTCTTGGTTCGAGGCTTGTTTTGCTTGGCCTTTGATGCATCTTCGAGGGTCTAGTAGTGGACCGAGACCATGTGGACTCCCTTTGCATAAATGCCTGTGTCATGTGGGCGTGGTGGTTTCACTTCATATTCTACCATCTTTAGTTCGCCCCTCGTGACCAGGCATTGGGCGATATTTTTGAATACAAGATAATTTTCGATGGGATGCCCCAGACCCAGTGATAGGGAGAACAGTGGGGGTCATCACTTCGTCTAGTATCCTCTGGCCTTCTGGGCTTTGGGAATCTTGCCATAACGACAAGCCCATTCAAAAATCCCGCGAGTCTTGTCTCTCGGGAAGGAGTAAGGCCTCCTCATTTTCTCTCGCAACGAAGCCGGTTGATTGGTTGAAGGAGTGGCTACTTCCTTTGCCTTTTCCTTAAAATGCTTAGAAGTGATAAGGTTGATGCCTTCGGGTTTGTCTTCTTATTCTTCAAGGGTGGTGGCAGAGTAGTTTTTTACCAGAAAGGCCGCAATATCAGCTGCTATCATGCTCAATTAATCAAGGGATCAGATGTTGATGTCAACCATCCGTTGCTGAATTTTTCTCTTCAGACTTTGTCTGCAAATTTGGGTTGTGACCTCATCACTTAACGGAGGCTGGCACCTTGCATAGAGGTTTCTTCATCTTTCGATGTATTCCACGACAGGTTCTTCATCTCTTTGCCTATGACTATATAGTTCTGCCCTAGCCACAGAGGAATGCTTCGGGTTTGAATGACAGTATTGCCAAGGGAGGATGCCCCCTGTCTTATCAAAGAAGGATATACTTATTTCGCCTATTTGTTTCTCCAGCCTTTCAATCTCCCACTGCAGCCCATCATGGATAGCTAGGATTGGTTCCCGAAAAGTCGAGATACTTGGTCCCAGTCCCTTGCTTGGGGATAGTCGCCAGAGGTGTATTTCTTCATCTTGTGGTTCGCCATCCGGGGGCGTGTGTTTTTTATCAACACCGGCCAGTCCGAGACAAATCTGGTCGAGTGCACATTCCCCCATAAGGGGAATGTGTTCTCACTCCTCCAGATTGACCCCGTGGCCAAAAAATATTTTATTGCTCATATGTACAGTTTACATCATCTCCGGGGCATACCCCTGTCCATGTATACAACCAAAAAGAAACAACTATAATGCCAATTGGCTATTTACAGTTTCTAAACGTGGGCAATCTGCCCTTATCCAATCTAAGTGCTCCCCTAGCCAATCGGGGGAGATCCCACTCACTAGTAAAAATACTATTAGTGTAAGCCGAGCAAGCATAAGAGGCCAACGCATCCGCCACCTGATTGCCTTCCCTGTATGTATGCTGCACTAGACAACCACATTTAGAAGATAGATCAAGAATATCCTTCCACCAAGGGAGAGTGAGCCAGCTAGGAGCCACTTTCTTCCGGACTGCAGCCACCAAGAGAGAGCAGTCAGAGTAAACTGCTCTCACCTTGACACCTCCGTTAACAACAAGAGAAAGCCCATCATGGAGTGCCCTGGCTTCAGCTAGTATACTACTGCCCTCCCCATAATTGAAAGCAAAACAGATCTTCATGTTTCCAAATTGATCCCTGATACAGCCACCACCCCCACATTTCCCAGGATTGCCTTTTGAAGCCCCATCCACATGCAAAGTGAACTGTGTAGGAGCTAAACTGCAAATGACTGCGATAGACTGCCTTGGAAGATATTTAGGAAACAGTTGGTAGCATGATAAGATGCTCTGCTGCACGGCTGGAAGCAGGGGGAAGGACAGCTTGTCCAAGGCATAAGCTATAGCAGCAGTCACCTTCCTTTTAATGCAATGCACACTTGGTACAACCCCCTCATATTTCAGAGCACATCTGAATTTCCAAATCTCCCATATAATCAGAATAGAAGCATACATACCAGAGTAGCTCAAAGCTGAATGCAATCTGGATCCAGCCAAGATGTTCCAGCACCGGATAGTAACCTGATCACACAGGTTAATCTTGGCACTAAGCAGGGGAGAGATCCAATTCCATAGATCTCTAGCTATCTCACTCTTTAGGAAAACATGATTTAAGTCCTCCTGAGTTGAAAGTTTGCAGCAAACACATTTAGACACCATGGGGATACCACATTCAGATACCCTACTGTCCACCGGTACCGCTCTATGGAGAAGTTTCCAGAAAAACATAGCTGCTCTCGGAGCAATACTCGAGTGCCAAAGCTTAGCCCATGGACGCCTTATGATACCTGTAGACCTCAACAGACTGTAGGAAGATTTAACGGTGAAAACACCTCTGGGAGTACCAGTCCAGATACATATATCAGTCTCTCTGCATAACTGAGCATTTGGGAAGCAGTCAGTGTTAAGAAAGGACCTGGCAATGTGATGAGGATCTTGAAGAACCTCCCTAACAGACATCTTTGGCATTTCCTGAATTCTGCTGATAGAGCCCTGCTGAAGTGTATTGATAAGAGGCCCCTTCCCTGTCCAGTTGTCCTTCCAGAAGTCTATTCCATCCCCATCACCAACAAGCCATCTGGAGTTGTTGATAATAAGATCTTTGGCCTGCTGAAAAATACTCAGTGGCATACCCGCTGGAAAAGGCCTTTTACAGTCATAAAAGTTAGTTTTGATGAACCTCTGTCGAGCATAGGAGGACCAGAGGGAATTACCATGTAAGATAGACCACAGGTTCTTAGCAGCCAAGGAGACCTGGACTTGGATAAGATCTCTAATATCAAGGCCCCCTTCCAGTTTAGGCTTCTGTATATATGTATGATATATTATTTTCATGTTTCCACACATATTCATACTGAGTACCAAAGAATCTTGTAAACTATAGGGTAGACCATTACACACCCTAGTCTCGTGAAGCATCTATGAAATAAGTTGTCATATCTTTGGGAGCACTTAAGCACAGCCCATAAATAGCTAGCAAAACAATTATATCTTACATGCATTATTTAGAGATGAAATATTCGAGCCATTCTACACGTGGAGACTGTCCATAAGGGGACCCCACGCCTCACCCCCTAGGTGTTGCAAGGCTCATACTCTGAAAAAAATTAGCCTTGAGGTGCATAATACGTGTTCCGATTTTCTATGGATTGTTGTAAATGATTTATGAGATCACAAGTTAAATGAACAACCATTTTACAAGTAAACACCTAAATCAAGTGCAACATTAAGGCCCTCAACAAATATGATCGCAGGCACTACAACCCAACAACTATAAACTTGTGGAATTATGAAATTTGTTTAGCATGTCAAATAATCCTATGTCTATACTTGGCTGTTAAAAATAGGATCACAACTTACCATGCTGAAACATGTTCTTCTAGGCTCATAGCATGAGGATTGATAGAACCTAATTATGCTCATGATTATTATTATTATTTTTTATAAAACTATCACAAAAGATGGAAGATTGCAAACACTTGTTAGTTTCATGCATCCTCCTTTTTGGGGGGCATTTTAAATGAAAGGATAATAATTTCTGCACCATTTTAGTGAAGCCAAGATATAAAAGCATCCAAAGAGTGCAGTAATGTTACGCAAAGCTCAAAGTAACACCCCTGGCTAACCTGTCCTCTGGTCCTCTGCATATCCAGCTCCAATGATGTCGCTACACGAGAAGCTGTCTCCAAATCCATGGCAGCGTTCACGATCAGAAAGTGCCTCACCTCCTGCCTCAAACCCTGGACAAATTGCTCGGTCTTCAGCTCCTTATTCTCCATGATATGGGGAGTATAACGACCTAACTCCACAAATCGGGCCCTGTACAGCAACACAGACATGTCACCCTGCACCAGCTCCAGAAACTGATGCATCTTCTGCATACTGACATAGGATGGACAGTAAGCACACTCGAAGACCTCGACGAAGTCCTTCCACACGATCTGCTGAAGTGGACGAGACTGAAAGGACGTCTTCCACTCCGAAGACCACCAAGCTCGAGCCGTACCCTGCAACTGGTTGCAAGCCAACATCGCCTTGTCCTCCTCTGTGCAGTTCATAGAGCTGAACACTCTCTCCATCTCATCAAGCCAGTCTCTAGCCACATCTGGGTCTCGCTGGCCGCCATAATAGGGTGGATGGAACTACAAGAAGTCCCGCACTGCACGGGCTAGCCCACCCCTAGACAACGAGCCCTCGCTAGCATCTCCGCCGAACTGCTGAGACATGAGCTGAAACATGCCCCGAAAGAAATTCTCGGCCCCCAGAATCCTCGTTGTATCCCCTGCTTCAGTGGCAACCGGTGGCGCTCTGCTCTGCTCCTCTTGCTCATCCTGAATCTCTACCGACTGTCCCTACTGAGAGCGAGTCCTCTGCCTCGGTGCCATGCTCGCCCTAATGCAACAGACAGAAGACACGTAAAATGGCAAAGTTAATAAAACATACGATGCCCTAAGCCAGTGCCAACTGTACGTCATCATTGTGGACTAGTGGACCACTGTAATTACTTATGATTCTCATGTATTCCCACAACCGCGCTCTGATACCAGTTGTAACGACACGAGATCTGAATACCGGGAAAGGCCCGATAATCTGAATCCCAAACCGCCACCTCTATAGATTAACGGTCCTATACCCATCCGTTATGGGTCATATAATGCCCTCATATTGATCCGTTATAGTCTTCTCACCCACCGTCTCTTCTTTCATCTCAGTTAGCGTCTTTGTTATTTAACGGATCCATGTTCAGCCATCATGCCTTTTACATAACTCATGTATCTAGGTCCGTTATGTACCCCCTAAGGTTGAGTCTACCACCACCTCCACCGACTTCCTTATCATCCCAGGCTCCGTCTGCCTCGACGTCTTCATGCACATGATGGACTACTTTCCACCCGTTATAGTCTCACTATAACGCCCTTGTTCACAGCCGTTATTCTCGCTAGAGTCCTAAGCCCGAATGTCTCACCTGTTGTTCTTATCTTCTATTGGATAAGGTCACATGACGGACTGACGTGGGCACATTATGTTCACATGGCGGTCTATCGCGGATGTGTTATGTCACACGGAGGAGTTTTAGCAGAACTGTTCTTCTCTGTAGCTCTGTGGATGGATTATAGAGGTTGTTATCTTGATTTCTCCGTCAAATCTGATCCTTAGAACCTTCTGTTGGTTTCTATGGACTCTTGGGAGCATTATCTTCAAGAGCTTGTCCTCAATCCTCTTACTTTTTGGCTGTTCTCTCTCCAACTCGTCCCAAGACATGGAGGGTCTATAAATAGAACCCTTGTCTTCTTGGTGAAGAGAGGAGATTTTTCTGGAGTTCCCACGAAGTGCTGCCGCATGCTAGAGCCAAATTCATCCAAAGAAGGCTACATCCCACGTCCATCTGCTGCCTAAGTCCAGGGAGTATTAACTTGAAGGGGCTATTTTAGCAAAGTTCATTCTTTTAGTTGATTTTCCCCTTTCTCTAAGCAATCATGGCATGTTCCCTCTTCTTCTCCCACATTCTCCTTTATGCTGCATGCATCTAAATCCTCCCATCTTTCTAAAAACACCCTAGAGGGGTTTAAAAATCCAAACCTCCTCGGTATTCTCCCATCCTTTTCATGTTCTTCAAGTTTCTTGTTGAATAGTTGCTATACTTGGAAGAAACTAATCCGGGTTGTGTTTTGTTTGTGAATTACACTTCTTTTGCATGTTTACAGACTTTAAAGCACGGGGCCCAAGCTTCCTAGCCGGCTGGGAAGCCGGGAGATCAAAGTCCCACTCCTTTCTCTGCGAGCAGACGCATAACGGATCTCAGAAGGGGCGTTAAAGCCACATAGTGCACCAGCTCCCATCCGTTAAGGTCTCCTGAGTTGTAGATTGCTGTTCTGGTTTTCTATCTCCTACAGGCGGGTGCTTCATCCTTCCTATTTTAAGGTATTCTTCGAGTCTCTGGCTGGTTGTCTACCTTAATGGTGATCACATTTCCTTGCTTGGGCAATAGCTCTTTCTCTTCACTACTCTTTTCCTTTTACTTGTTCCACCATCACGGTGTCTTTATTTCCCTTGCTCCACGTCCCGGCGTGTGTATTTTCCTCTTAGATTAGTTGTAGATTGAGTGTGTTTGCCCATGTCTGGAGTTATGATGATTGCATAGGTTGATGTTGTGCTAGTTTAGTGGTGATTGATCACTTGACTTATTTCTGCAGTATTCATCATCTTGCAATTAAGTAATTTTAGTTTTCAATTCATATCATCATCAAGTCCAATAGAAAACAAAAGAAACCAAATAACAAAAATCAACAGAATCTTTTTGGCGATCACGGTGGGACAGCTAATGCCAATTGTGTCTCTTGATCTTTGCTAAACCTACTATCTATTTGTTCCTTTCTCTGCACGTGTTTCCCCTAGATTTTCCTTTTATTCTTGCTAGTACTTTCTTGGTCATGACTTCTAGTGTATAGCCTTTATGGTTATGAAGTACATTCTTGTTAATGAAAGGCTACTTTACCTTATGTCTTGCTCGATCATACTCTATTATTCACCCACTTTGTTCATACCTCTATAGTTTAATTATTGTTGTTACGATGGTTCGTTCATATGTTTTATCACATTTTTCCATTACCTTGTTATCTAGAGCTTAATTTCTTAAATCATGTCTCCATGTTGATACGAAAATACTTACTGGGTAAGTGTACTCATTACCTTACTTTTTCAATCTTTTCAGGAAGTTCGAGTGAGTCAGATTCAAACTACGATCAGGATGGGTCTGAGTGTTAATGAAGGTCAAGAGAAGCCTAGATTGTCTAATAATCATGAGTCAATGATGTATTTTTCTTTTATTGAGTCTAGTCCTGTAATTTTATTTTCTTGAGTCTAGTGGAAAAGAGTCAATAATGTGTAACTTTGGATCATTATTATTATTAAAGTTAGATTTTGAGTCTATATCCTTGTACATTCCTCATATGTGGATGTAATTGCGCTCTGATTATATTGCTAACTCGAGACGTATTATCGACTGCACACGTTCCTCGATATTACTTCCACTGTATATATGTCTCGGGGCGTGACAATTAATGTCGAAACACTTACCGAGGAGTAATGAAAAATCCACAAAAGACGTCAAGCTCAAAGGCTGGAACACCTCTGGCCACTGGACATCATTCCCTTGAATCTGTCCTGGTTGACACTAATCCCTTCTCGATTCTCAGATCCTCAAAATATCCATCTCCTGAGCTGCCACCACGTGAACCACCACGACAAGAGCTGCAACACAACCATGATCGGCCCATGCCAATGCTCATCCTCGAGTCTCGAACTCACCGCAAAACCTTCACCACTCATCTGCTGCCTTGCACGATGCATCCAAAGAGGTACACAATGGCCCCAAATCCCTCGATTTGGGTCACGAGCCAAGCCACTACCACACAATCTCGAACCAAATCTAGGACTAACACAGTCCATTCATGCATAGAAATTCAAGACTTAAATCTCACTGGGACATCTCTACCCAATCTACCTCGAAATCCATAAAAATAACCAAGACTGACACGTCATTTTTGACGCCACAGAGCATGATGAGAGTGCTAGGCTCAACAACCAGCAGCTCACCAAAAAGATGTTCCACTCGCCTGAGCATAACTCTCAATTAGGGCATCCACTCTGCCACCTTAAACCATGATCTTGATACCTCAAGGGTTGGATAACCTCAAACTGGGGTGGCCGAACAACATTAACTCCTCTGGAGCACACTCATGGCTACTTAACCACAAGCAATCCTCACCAGCCACCTGACCTCGCTGCAAATTCTCGAACGTGATACTATAGCAACACACCAGTCGACAACCTTAGGTCAACTCAGCACAACCGGTGCCACCAGAAATGGGGAAGATAGCTCTCTATCTCATTCCTCAAGCCCCACACTGGCACCTCGACAAAAGCAGCAACCACCTTCACAGTGCCATGCCGCGCACTCAAGCTCTCACGCGAGAAACAAAATGGAAACCAAACATAAAACCCTATGCCAACTGCCAACTGTACTGGACCTTATAAACTCTGATCATTGTGATATCTCGAATTCCCATCTACATCCACAACACCGCTCTGATACCATCTGTAACAACCCAAGATCCGGATACCAGGAATAACCTGATACCATTCTAATCCTGGCCCACTACCCATGAGCGAGAGGGGTTGGAAGGGCTAAAAGGTGTGTGTGGATTACATAGGGAGACGTGAGCGGCCGACCGACGGAATGGGCATTCGGCGTATGGCTCAAGAGTTTCCATTCACGGCATAAGCTTGGTTACCCGCCGGATCAAAATGGCAGTTTAACCATTTTAGGGCGTTCGTCGTCGTGCTGTTCGCAGGAAACAGGGGACCGCATTGATGACGGGATGGGTTGATTGCGCGCCGGGGAAACACCTCAGAGAATAGTCTACTGTGGGCCTTGAGAATGAGGGGTTAAAACGGCACGGTGGAACAGTGACCACGCCATTTTAACCTGCACCGGGATAGCCATACAAGTGGTGGCGCCGTTTTAGTGCATTCAAAGGGGTGGCCCTTCAACGGGAGCGCACCGTTTTAGCATACAAGGGGGGTGGCACCATTTTAACAAAAGCAAGGGGGCATTCTCCAACGGGAGCGTGCCGTATTAAGAGAAGTAAGGGGGCACGCCGATTTAAGGCGCGCCATTTTAAGGCGCGTCGATTTAAGGCCCTTCCGTGCCGTTTTAAGCATCGAATGGATTCTTTTCGAAGTCACAGCCATTTATATAAGTGTTGGCGCCCCCGGAATGCTTTAGTTGCAACGCATGGCCTCCGCAATATTCCATTTGTAGCCTCGGGGCCTCGGTCCAAGGCTTTGTATGACTTCCGGTGTATGCCGAGACTATGTCAGAGTTCCTGACTTTTCTTTGATTCGGCCCTCGGCATGGCCAGTTGGAGAATTGTGGCCGTATTTTCTGCCTGAGGGGACTTCCTTGACGGGTAGTGGACCGCCAGGTGAGTTCTCGTCCTGATCGGGCAAGGTATGGGTTTGTTCGGCCTTCCCATCTTTGACTTGCGCTTGAACATGTAGTCGCAGGTGCCGTGTGATCATTATCGTTATTTTTGACGTCCACAAATGTTCCCCACTCACGGGTGGCGTGAGTGAGGGACGAGTGCGTGGGGCCCGCGAGTGTAGCATTCTTTGAGAAGATATCTGCTCTTCCGGGCTAGTGACATGCTGGTCTGATGCTAATTTGTGGGAGAGTGCTCACTCCTTCAGCGAAGGGATGAGGGAACCGCTCCATCACTTGCGCACGTGGGCCAGGGGTCTTTTTATTTATCGATTTAGACAAAAGGTCCAAGCCAAAGCAAAGGAGTTCTTTTTGTTCATCAACTTGGACAGAAAGGTCCGAACCGAAGCAAGGGGGTACTTTTGTTCATTGGCTTGGACGAAAGGTCCGAGCCGAAGCAAGGGGGTTCTTTTGTTCATCGACTTGGACGAAAGGTCCGAGCCGAAGTAAGGGAGTTCTGATGCGGGACGAGTCAGCGAACCTGGGACTCTAGCTCACGGGCGTCCCTAAGCGAGGGAAACGTGAGACTGTGCGCGGTTGAGGAACCGGCTATGAGTCTCGGGTATCAACTTTCTCGCGTGTACTCGGATTGAGTCACGGGATGAGTTTTGCTCTCTCACTCGCAGCGGTGATTTAAAAGAATATGGCGAGCTAAATTATCCTAGCATGCTCTCTAGCAGCCGCATATAAAATATGTACAAGCAAAGTAAGATGCCGACTAAGGAGCGAACATGATACCTCCACGCTCCGGGTGTGGGGACGACAACCCCGGCCAAGTACGGTAACTCTCGGTAAATATAATTAATCAATAATTATAAAACTACAAATCACTACCCACTCTACGTAGGGAGGTAAAGGGCTACAAGTGGGGCCTGGGAGGACCATTCATGGGTTGACGGGCAGTAATTTGAGCCACTCCGATGGTAGCGTTCGCCAGCAACTGTGGGGCCCACGTTAATGGGGGCATCCCTTCATCTTCTATGCTGTCAATCTTTGGTGGCAATCACGGTACACTCTTCTATACTTTGCTTATATTACCTTTTACCTATTGTTTGGGGGTGCAATTTATGCCTACACCTCTTTTCTGACGATCACGGTGGGATGCCTAGTGCCTATCGCACGTGCCACTCTGGCTTTCCTGCTATCCTTGTGTGTGTGTGGTTATATTTAGAGTGCATATCATCAGCTTTTCCATTTAGTTTTCATTGTTTTTGGTTCTGTTAATGGTCGCGGCCTCCTCAAGGACTGCATTCACCAGAACGCGGCCCTTCTGGAGACTACGTTCACGTTTTGGATGCTCAGAGGCAACCCCCTTAGGTACATCATTCTCTTGATTGTTTGATCTAGTTCATGGCTTCTAATTGTGATTTTCCATATTCTTGCATTCCTATCCATCATATTCTTAGTTCTCTCATATTATTTGCACCCACCTTGTCACGTTTGCATATGTTTACTTCATATTGATTTGCTAATTTTTTGGCTAGATTTGCATGCACTCCAGTGCGCTTAAGGTCATGTATCTTCTCATGTTTAGTTTTACACACCCCCTTTGGTGAGTGTATCTCTCTCGGTCGCATATTCCTTGTGGCTGACAAGAGGACTCATACGAGGACCTTCGTAAGTCTCCGCGAGTCATGGATTTCCACACGGATGCCAAGCAGGTTGTACCGTTACCTCCCTAGGTTTTGCATGTGCATTCGTGTGAGAGAGTTAACCCAAGGTCAACTGGAAGTTTGGGCCCCTTACCCTTTTAGGATTCCTATCTTGAGAGAATTTCACTTAATTAAGACATTAAAAGGTCCATTGGAACTCCTAAGAATAAATCTTGCATCATCTTAACTTGTGTGACTTGGGTGAGACCCTGTCGTTCTGCATTTGTTTCTGCCCATCGGGTCCTTGATATAACGCAGTTAGGACTGCGACCGCGTTCCGGAACGCAGCCACATTAATGCTCGCTTTCATTTAAACCCTTTTGCTTTGTTTATCCTACAGTCGCAGGTCCTTCATGCATCTTTCGCCTCATTGATCCCTTCATTTTTAAGCCTTTGTCATGTTTTAGAGCTTGGTTTCACTGTTTATTTTTGAATTGGTTTTGTGCATAAGTCTGTCTGCCTGGTCATTTCCCAAAGCTTGGTCGCAGTCATCTCTGTGACTACATCTCTGTCAAACGCGCTACCTATGCAGACTGCGTTCTTATCTCGAACATTTTCACCTGTTTTCCAAAGCCTTATCACGGTCATCATCCTGAACACATTCCGATAGACACGGTGGGCCGAGGAACCGTGTTCACGCCTGTAGCTTTGCCATCCTCATTCTCCATACCTTATTCCTTGGTTGTATTTCATGCTGGTTTTCTTGTATTTAGGTGACTCTCCACCCTTCCATCATGGAGCGCCACTATAATTCCATGTATCTTCCTTCTCAATCTTCTTATTCCCATGTGGAATCTTCCTCCTACGCGGGCTCTTCTTCTCATGGTCCCTTTGACCCCTCTGATAAACAAGTGAACCTTATGGCCCATATATCTTGTCTTGTTTGCTAGATGGACTGTGCTCAAGCTCAAAAATTTCTTGCAAACCATCTCAATGGGCCTTCTTCCTATGCTGCTGGTCCAATTGGTCCATATTCTAATGTCCAATCTAGATCTGTGTATTCTTCCACTTCTGGAATGGGTCCTGTTGGGTCCCGTAGTGTAGGAACACGGTTCTAGAGGGGGGGGGGGTGAATAGAACCTTCTACTAAAAATATGTCCAATTAAAATCTCAAACAAGTATAAACATCATGCGGGCTTGCGTTCCATGCCTCCTTCGTTTAGGATTTTGTCTCTCCATCACTCTCGTATTTTGAAAAGGCTCATGCGTCGCGAGGGGGGTCAGGAGGAGCAAAGAATCACAGAGGCCTTTGCAAAGGTAGCAAAGATCATGGCGGTGGCGATCCGTCAGCTTCCACCTCCTCCAGAGTCGACGCCCTCCTCCTCTACCTCTTGTTCCTCTCGTTCTGTCATGGCGGAGTAGTACCCTGCAACCGAGGGGCAGGAAGCTGATCAGGGCACAGGGAGCTTGGTGCCGCAGTCTAAGCACCCTATGCGCAGCAAGCTGGGCGAGGCCGAAGTAAAGAAAATGGAGAGACGTTATGGGCTGCAGTGGCAGCACTATTTCTCTCCTCCCAAACCTCATGAGTCTAGTCTGGACATTCATTTGGGCCTGTTCTGCACTTTTCTCATGGCTTGGAAGTGTGGGTTTCGCCTGCCTCTCCACCCCTTCGTCAAGCAGTTGCTTCAGTTTTAACGACTGGCTCCTGTCTAGTTGGACTCCAATTCTTATTTTTTTATCTTCTCTTTCATCTTTCTCTGTCGTTCGTGCGGGCTTCGCACTTCGTTGGACCTTTTCCATTCCTTCTTTGAGTTGAAGGAACAAACCCATGCGGGCATGGACTTCATCTATCTTCAGGCGAGGAGGGGAAGGAGTTGTGGGCCTCTCTCTACTAGAGATTCTTCTCACAAGGGGTGGAAGATCCAATTTTTCTGGGTGGGCTCGCCCAAAGGCGGTGACGGAGCCCAACTTCCATCCGTCTCTCCCTCCGAAGCAAGTGACGATTTCTCCAGAGTTAGAGGAGGAGATCACAATTTTCCAGGAGAATCGCCAGTCGACCGTCGAATTGATGACTGTGGCTAATATCGAGCATTATCCCTCCCGTGTAGTGCCACAGCAAGGTAAAAACCTCAGGG
Source organism: Amorphophallus titanum (assembly GCA_024336825.1). Classification (NCBI taxonomy): domain Eukaryota; kingdom Viridiplantae; phylum Streptophyta; class Magnoliopsida; order Alismatales; family Araceae; genus Amorphophallus; species Amorphophallus titanum. Next base: position 77,429 of record JANBPO010002330.1, read on the forward strand.
TCCTGCATCATGCCTCTAGGTCGGGCAGGCAGGCCTCCTTCTGAGGGTTTGACTTTTGTTGCTCAGATTCAAGGCCGACGGACAATGATGGGGAGCAACCCTTGGAGCAGGAGATCATTGTCTTGGAGGAGACGCCTACTCCGAGTGAGTCCCGATTCTTAGGGGTCCCTTCCTGTGCCCGAGATAAGGGCAAGCAGAGGGCACGAGATGATGCCCCCGAGTGCTGTGGGGCCAAACGCAAGGACCCTAGGGAGCGACTGCTGTTGTCTTCAATGAAGGCCCTGATCGCTGAGAAGAAGCGGTTGAAGAAGGCGGAGATCGCCTGCCCGGTCGAGGAGCGTGCCTGCCTGGTTGAGGGGCCATCAGTGGAGGAAATTCACCATCCGGATCTCCCATCCATCGAGCTAGAGGCGGCTGCCACTGGCGAGAAAACTGCCGCTGGGCCTGCCAGACAACAGGCAGAGGCGTTTGTAGATCTATTTAAAAATCCACTTAAAATAATAAATAAAGATAAAAAAAATGCTAAGAATGAGGGAAAAGAGGAGATGGGAGCATGCGTGGGATGCGTGGGATGCTAAGGGGAAAGGTGATCGCTAGAGATGCGAGGGCCTCAAATGATATAACAATAAATAGAATGGAGGGATCACGAAATACCTAAAAGAGTGGGGACATGTGAGTGACTTCTTTCTCTTCCTATCGGCCGGCCTATGGAGAGAGTCTCTCTTTAGATTACCCTTGTAAAATTAACAAACACTAAAAAGATATGTATTAGAATCGAAGTGTAGTATCAAATCCCAAACGACATATACATGTAGCATGTAGCCACAGAGATGGACACACCTGTCTCCCCTCTGGTCGTGATTTCAGAAATGGCGCCACAACAGTGGTCGTCGTTCTCCTGTGCTCTTCTTCTTCCTCCCACTGCCAAACTTCATCTTCCATGGTTTGTTTTTTTTTTAAAAAAATACACACTTACCTTCTTCGGCACAGGCTCCATAAAGCATCGCTGCATTGGCCGGCGATGAGGAAGAGGGGGTGGTGCACCGCCACCAGGTTCACCGACGCCAGGACCGAGTTCACCTTCACCACCGATGCCGCCTTCTTCTCTTCTTTCTTCTTCTCCTCTTCCTTCTTCTTCTTCTCCTTCGTCTATTTCTTCCATATCGATGTCTTCCTCTTCCCCTTCTTCCACGCCCCCAGCTTCTTCTGTCGCCGAAGCATCGCTCGCCGCCGGGGCTTCATCCGCAGTGGGAACCTCTCCTTCAGTGTGTTCTTCATCGTTGAGGAGGATGACGGTGGGTGCCATAACCCGTCGTATCTTCCCGAAACTAGAACCACCAGCGTACTCCATCGACAAGGGGGAGTGGGAGGTTCGTCGCCGGTGAGATTGCAGAGAACAGAGAGGGTGAGAGTAGATAAATGAGAATGGAAGGAGGTGGAGGGACAAGTGCTTAGCGGAGGGCTTTGTTGGTTACGGTTTCAAATGAAATGGTGACCGAAGGAAGGGCATTTTTCAGATATTAAACGACCGCATATGGAGGCATTTTCTAGAAGAAATTCTCTTTTTTGGAAATTATAGATAATGGCGACCATTTGGAAGGCACAATATTATTAAAATGCAGTTGCGTAAATAGGCGTTGTTTCTTTATGCATATTAGGGAAGTCAATGCTGTCAGGTAATCATGAGGCTATCATTAATGATAGGTGACCATGTGACGGGGCGTCATTTTCAGTTAAATGACATCTCACAGAGGCATTATTTCTCAAAAAATACGTGCTGAAAGATAGTAGAAAGAAGAGCATTAATGATAGGCGACTGATTAAGGGGCGTTGTTTCCTTTACAGTGACTCTGTGTGTAGACGCTATCTCTAGCCATTTGGGTTTTGTTTATTTGACAGTATTAACATGCTAAAACCAAAAGAATTAGCGCCCGTGATGGAGGCGCGGCTCAGGGAATTCCCACGCCCTGTGGCAGTCGTAATTTCACACAGAGACTATAGTTTTGAACAGAATCGAGGAATTGTTAACTATTTGATTAGTGGTTGAACACTTTTATTGACTCAAGCAAAGAAAATACTTTGGTTGGCTTAATTGGGAATCAAGCCTTTTATTCATTTAAGAAAGGTGAACATTACATGCTTAATGAGCCACTTTGGGTCTCAAGTTCCTAAGAGCTATTACATATGATTTCCATTGCTCTTTATCATCTTCCACTCGTTCAACGGGCTGATGTAGCTTGCTAACCCGCCATAGTGCTTGGATGGTCTTGATTTCCTCTTAATCGCCGCTTGATCTCAATTCTCTCTTCTTGATTGGTGGAAGATGAGAGGCTTCTTCAAAGAGATGGTGGGGAAAGCCAAGTTGTGAGAGGCATCGGTGGGCATTGTAAAGCACAAACTCAGTGGCGCTGACCAGTCTTAGTTCCACCTCAGAAGAAAGCCGTGCATGAAGGTCATGGGTCTTGAGGAACACCGGTGTGCATGTGAAGTCCTTTTGTGACATTATCTTGAAGTGTCTATGCCAATCCACTCGTTTCTTAAGCTTGGGTATCCGGTTGGTCACTCTCTCATGCAACCCAAGAGCGCCCGTCATGTAGTGGAGAGGGCTCTTTGAAAATATCCTTGAAGCTTGTTGGGCCTCCTCAGAGAGAGAGGGTGAAAGGGAGAGAGAGAGTGAGAGGTCGAGAGTGAGGGGGAGAGAGAGTATAAAAAAAAATTATAACTTATTTTTTTAAAAAAAACTCCTTTAACAAATTAACTCTCCCATATCACATAATTGCATAAATGCCCCATTCAATTTATATAAATGCCTATTTCAAACCAATTAATGCCCAAAAATAGTTTAGAAATCCACAAAATTAGGCCGAATCCACTGAATAAAAATCAGACCCAGACCACTAAGGATCCGCGAAGGCATGGGCCTTACAAAGTCCCTGGACGAAATACTATTCACGGAGGTGTTGCAGCAGCCCTCTTTCCTCTTAGTAGCCTCCCTTGATCTCCCTTGAGTTAATTAGGATTTCTTGCCCCAAAAGATATTTTT
>JANBPO010002330.1:80481-99499 GCA_024336825.1 Amorphophallus titanum
CTTACAGGCAGGGTCTGTGTTATCAAGAGGTCAGATGAGCCCGGAGGTTTCAGAATGATGTGGGAGAGGACTCAATGGTGGTGAGATGTGTATTGTGTGGGGACCTGTGTGTATTGGTCATGACGTCATCGACCAGGTCGTTGTGGAGGCAGGTGGCACTTTCTCATTTTGGAGTTGCGTGCCATGAAATGTTCAGGTTGTGTCCTGTAGCTCTGTGGTGAGAGCAAAATCGAGATTGGCAGGCGTCCACTTGGAGTAATTGAGATGAGATAGGATTCGATGAGACGAGACGAAGGACGGTGCTTGTGTGCGGAGGTCTCTGATGAGACGTTGATGTGGAATGTCAGTCCTTGGTCTGTGACCGGCATGGGCATATTTCCCCTGTAGGTCTGAGTCGAGTGAGGTGAAGACCGAAGACTCCAGGATCTTGTCCATTGGTTCCGTTGTGCTCCCCTGAGAGGGTAGAGTTGGCGTAGGGATATGTCTGGATGCGGTGTCCAAGTGAGGTCTTGGATCAGACATGGTGTTGGTCTGTGGGAGAGTCAGCAGATGGCCTGTCGAGTTTTGGAATGTGTCCTTCGGATCTAGTGCAGGACCAGGAAAGAAGGAAGAAGCTGAGCAAGTCAAGGTTTCCCATTGACGCGTATCTGGTGACCAATGAATGGTCTTTCACAGACAGAAGATGCTAGTTGTTGCGGCTCCAGAATGGTGAGAGCCATGTGCCGGCGAGGCCTTGGGTGGCCGATCATGAGGTGTGCCTTTTCCCAGATTGGATCTGGGATTTGTTAGAAGTTTATCTTCTGGCAGGGTTGGCCGTGTTGCTGTGGGTGTTCGGCTTGCCAGGTGTGAGATGGTGGAAGCTCAGTGTTGGTTGCCCCTGGCACAGGGTGTGAGAGCGGTCAGTGAGTTGTGAAGCTGGCGTTCGGTTGGTCCGCTGAGCATAGGCGATGATCGGTGGTTGGTTTTCATGTTGGCAGAGGTGACACCAAACTTGTACTCTTTTGTATGTTCCAGCTCTGATGATCGATGTTCCTTGGATTGTGAGAAAGGCATTGTTCGAGATCATTGTCTGGTCGCGTCCCGCAGGATCGTGATGTTTGCGAATGTCGAGGTTTGGATGGGGCTCTGGCGATGTTGCTAGTCGATTCATGGCATTCTCCCCTTGTGGCTTGGTGCTTGTCCTGAATTTCTAGGATAAAATTCTTATAAGGGGAGAGGGCTGTAAGTCTCTGAATTTTTTCGAGTATTTTTCGGATCAGGATCCGTGGGTTTCGGATCACTTTTGGGAGTCCCAGAGAGCGTTTTGCGGTTTACGCGTATTTTTCTCTGACGGACCTTCGGAACCCTGTACAGGGTGAACCGTTGCGTTCTCCTACTTCGGGACATTACAAGCCTCATTTTGGTATTTATTTTATTATTAAAATTTCTTTTAAATAAGTAAAGAATGAACAAACTCTTTCAACATCAATTTTTTGAATTATATGTTTCCAATTCAGCCTTATTGCTAGAAATTTTACCTTGTTCAATTGTCCACTGTAGACGTCCATGACTGCCATCCCTTTTTTTATCTTTTCTTCAAACTATTATATAAGCATACCAATAAACCTTTTTATCGAGCTTCTATCCGAGGGTCAGGTTATCATGTGATCTCTTTCGACTATGCCCTTTTTTAGAGTACACGTATGCCTACAAAATAATATATAACAACTACTAAAGTGGAGCTCCTGTTATCTGTTGAGAGATTGATATGAAATTTGTCACACATGAGCATTCCATTAAAAACACAGCATATCTCTCTCTTGAGGAGCCAAGAGCTTCTCATTTGTTCTACGTGAACCCCTTAATTCGCTAGTTAGTTGCCTCAATTTACCGTTAATTCCACTAAATTAAATGGTGGCCTTCTCCATTACTCACACTAGGTGGATGACCAAAACGCTCCATTTACAAGCATGGTTAATTTATATTTACCTGAATCCATGAGGTTATAAATGACCTCGTAAGTTTTGCCTTCTATGTTGTGCAGTGTATGAGGTGTTTGAGAGAATGGCCTACTATGGCATATCAGTCAACTTAATCTTCTATTTGACTAACAAGATCCACATGGGCACTGCCACCTCCTCCAACAATGTCACCAACTGGGTCGGCACCGTGTGGATGACTCCAATCCTCGGCGCCTACGTCGCCGACACCCACCTTGGTCGGTACTGGACCTTCATCATCGGCTCTATCATCTACCTTTTGGTAACCCCTTCTCTCATCTCCTCATGATCGATCTGATCCATGCAGTGTACGTTACTATTCATTTGTTGGATACGTATGTGTGGATATATCTCATGGAGGACACTCAAAAGAAAAAAATAGAAGTTTGATGTTTAGTTTATGGAGCCCTTTGGGACCCATATTCTTTTTGCTTTGGTTCAACAAATAGTCTACAACGTCGTGGAAAAAGACTCTATTAGCTCGGGTTCATATGATCCTATGACTTTAGATATAAGACTTTTAAAATTGATATTGTTGGTTTCCTGATCCATTTGAGCTTCTTTAAGTAGATTACATGGAATCAATAAAGCTCTTGGTCCTCGAGTAGCTAATTCGATTTCACTTGTTAGCCAATGAGTGTGGTTGCATACTCGAACCTTATCAAATGCCATTAGGTCCATCCCGATTACAATCAATATTTCAAGTGGAAACAAGTCAATGATAAACCCTCTTGTGTATGCATCTTTATACTGTTAATTAGATGGATTTCCATTCCAGATTGTAAGGTTTCAAGGTAATCATGTGCATTCCAGCAGAGCAAGACATTGACTAGTTTAAGTGCACACAAACAAGTATATTGGGTCACCCACGGTTGTTGTCTGTGAGCTTAAAAAAGCAACAACAGTTTATGTTTGTGGTCAATCATTGATGTTTTAAGCTAGCAAAGTGATGTTTGACTTGATGATTGACCAAGTCTAATGTTGGTTTGCTACTACAGGGGATGTGTCTTCTAACACTAGCAGTCTCCCTCCCCTCTCTGAAGCCACCAGCCTGCAAGGACCCCAGCCTCCTCGCCAACTGTGAGAAGGCTTCCCCCTTACAGCTCGGCATCTTCTTCTTCGCACTCTATGTCCTAGCCCTGGGCATCGGTGGGACCAAACCCAACATCTCCACCATTGGCGCCGACCAGTTCGACGAGTTTGACCCCAAGGAAAAGTCTCACAAGCTCTCCTTCTTCAACTGGTGGATGTTTAGCATCGTCATCGGCGGCCTCTTTGCCACGATCGTCCTCGTCTACATACAGGACAATGTGGGCTGGACGGTGGGGTACATGCTGTCGACGATGGGGCTCGCAGTCTCCATTGCCATCTTCGTCATCGGCACCCCTTTCTACCGACACAAGCTTCCTATGGGGAGCCCCTTCACAAGGATGGCGAGGGTCCTCGTGGCTGTAGTAAGGAAGTGGAGGGTACCTCACCCTAGTGACCCCAAGGAGCTCCATGAGTTGGACGTGGAGGTGTATGGGAAGAAGGGAAAATTTCGTATCAACTCCACGCCGTCACTGAGGTCAGTAACCTCTAACCGAGTAGCTAGCTTGTTGTCATATGTACATGATCATGATAGGTATCAACTTTACACCACCACTGTAGGCTGCTCAACAAGGCTGCGGTGAGGAGTGGCTCGAAGTCGCCATGGATGCTGTGCACAGTGACCCAAGTGGAGGAGACAAAGCAGATGTTGCGGATGATCCCCATCCTGTTTGCCACCTTCGTGCCCAGCACCATGCTAGCCCAGGTCAACACACTCTTTGTGAAGCAGGCCGCCACCTTGGACGGGTGGATGGGGACCCACTTCAAGATTCCTCCCGCCAGTCTCGCCGCCTTCACCACCCTCACCTTGCTCATCTCCATCGTCCTCTACGATCGCATCTTTGTCAGGATTGTGAGGCGCTGGACAAAGAACCCTAGGGGCATTTCCATCCTCCAGAGGATGGGCATCGGCTGCGCCCTCCACATCCTAATCATGGTGACGGCCGCCCTCACCGAGCACAGGAGGCTACATATAGCGAGGGATAGTGGGGTGGTGCAGACTGGGGGCCAAGTGCCTCTCACCATCTTTGTGCTGCTGCCCCAGTTTGTGCTTGTGGGCATCGCCGATGCCTTCCTGGAGGTGGGGAAGATCGAGTTCTTCTACGACCAGGCCCCGGAGAGTATGAAGAGCTTGGGCAGCTCCTTTTCCTCGACGTCCAATGGGGTGGGGAACTTCCTCAGTAGTATTATTCTATCCAGTGTGGTTCGCATCACCGGGAGGAACGACCACAAGGGCTGGATATTGAACAATCTCAACGCTTCTCATCTGGACTACTACTTCACCTTCTTTGCCATCCTGAATGTTCTAAATTTTGTCTTCTTTCTCGTTGTCTCTAAGTTCTACGAGTACCGAGCGGAGATGACAGAATCCGCAGATGCACTTGGGGATGATGGAGCCATGGTGACCTTGGACAGCCATAAGCATGAAGAACTGGCTACCCGATCGACTTGACCATAGCTTCTACTTGGAAGGCCATTAGAAGAAGCCAACATTTCCTTAATGAACCAAATAGCAACAAGCTGTTAATGGGCCATGGTTGGACCTTTTTTTGGGACGCTGCCCATTGCTTGCAAGCTGAATTGGTAGAAGTGACCATGCATTGATGCTGCTTTGGGCGGAGGGGGAATGCTAGATGCGACCTTCAGCGAGCATATATATGGAATAAACGTAGGAATTTGTCACATGAAGGTTGCTAGTTGATGAATACTATCAATTGCCCAGGTTTTAACATTGCAAAGTTGGACGTGTATGCAATTACTTAAAATCTCTAGATCAACTCGGTATTCAATACTTGAAGTAATGACTATGTTTTAGAGTCACACATGTGTTAAAAGTGGTTATTGTTTGCGTGCGCACCAAAAAATATTAATTGAAGCATAAGTACCAGATCGACATATTATCCCATGCATAATTAAGCTCTTAGACTAAAAGTTAGTGGTTTTGCATATAGCTACCTAAATTATTGTTACGATAGTTACATGTATACCCTTAAAATTTTCATATTCTACTCTATACCTCTATATTCTACATATTAGTGTATAAACCCCCATAATAAATATTTTTCATCATATATTCACCTGCCATGTCCTGTAATTTGTTTAATTTAATTTTAGTTATATTAAAATGAAAGAAAAAGATTATTCTATCTTTGTTTAATCTTCTCACATAAATAAAATAATAGCTTATATACCCCTACAATCTTTCATATTACCTTGTATATCTCTTTAAAACCTTTTATTTTACATGTTCAATGGAACATTTCATTAACTTTGATAGTCTTAGAGCATGAGAGATATTACTGAATAATACTCTTTAATATGAGAGTATGCGTGAAAATATCACTACAAGAAAATTGGCCTTTACCTACGTTTAAAAAATGTAGGTATAGGTTCAAAAAATGTAGGTAAAGTCTTTACCCACATTTGCTTGCCACGCTTTCAAAGCGTGACGCTTACTCGCATGACTATAGGTTATACCTAAGTTTGACCTATCCCTACGTTTTCAAAGTGTAAGAATAGTTCAGCAAAAAGCGTAGGTAGATATCGCCCTATATCCACGCGTTGAAAGCGTAGGAATAGTCTAGTAAAAGCGTATATTAAAAATATATATATACACACGCATATAATTGGCTATAATGCAAAATTATTCAAATATTTTGATTGATAAACTCTAAATTCATCATTCTTAAACCAGACTTTTATAAGGGTCGCATGATATGAAGTCTTATAATAGAAGACTCTGACATTTGCAAGTTTGTTTGATGAACGTTGCTTCAGATTGTACATCATCCTCCACTGCTTTGTTCTTGCCAATCATCCTCTCAAATTGTCTGATATCTCCCTTGTTGCCTTCATTTTCTTTAACTTGTTTTGCTGATGGCAAGGGGGGAGAGATTATTTTCTTGACATTGATCTTGTTGAAGAGCTAGAAGGGGAGAGATAATTCTTGACATAATTTTTGAGTCAGAACTACAATTCAAACGGGGAGATCATGCAGACTAAAGAGATACTTCATGAGTCCATTGGAAAGAGTTTTTAATGCATCATATATGTGTCTTTTGCGCCTTCTGACTCATTGTAGTCTATGTGTGCTCACAATATTGCCATCATCAAAAAGGTGGAGAATGTTGTGTCTCCTCTGGATTTCGATGCTGGCAAAATTTTACTGATGCTGGCCAATCTATGCTAATATGGTTATAGGGAGCATGTTGTGTGTCATATCATACGTCGATGCATCCATGTAGTCTTGGTATAGCAGGTCGATGCAGCGGTCTTGGTATAGCAGGTCGATGCATTCATACCATATATCGATGCATCCATGCAGTCTTTGTATAGCAGGTCGATGCATCTTTATGAATTAACGCTATCAGGTCGATGCAGTTGTTCTCGTCTGAGCTGTCAAGTCGATGCAGCTGATATCATATTGGTGATTTTGGTTGACATATTAGTCAGTCAGGTCGAGGCACTCAGGTTATGCATCGATGCATCCATACAAACGTTTGTGTGTTTCACTTGACACTGTGGACTATGAGGTCAACCTGTGTAACACAGAGATCGACACTATTGGTACCATCATGTAGCATTTTGCTCATCATGATTAATAGTCAGGTCGATACACTCAGTTCATGCATTGATTCACCTACAGTATCTCATGTGCTTTTAGTCACGTGTTTAGCATATTTTCATGAAAGTGCCTAAGTCTATATTTACTTTGCACTCATCTTGATATCTTAGTAGCTACATAATAACAATGTCGATAATGAATTTTCACATCTGTCTTGACATGAATATTAGAATGAGAACATATCATAGTGGTTCAGTGAATTGATCAAACTGTTAGACTGCAGAATTAGTGTGGTCACTGTTGTAATTGGTGATCTGCTCTGATGCCAATTGTTGTAATTGGTGATATGCTCTGATACCAATAGATAGGGTTGGTGATCCGCTCTGATTACATGTGTAAGGATTGGAACGTGTATGGCTTAGATCTAGAGGAGGGGTGAATGGATCCCAGTGAAACTTTTTACGAAATTAAAAATTAAATCTACTCTTACTGATCTAAAACAAATAGCAACATTCTAATCACAATGTGAACACTAGCAAATATCACTCAGATGAAGAGAGCGACCAATCAACCAATTATAGTACTTGGCGAAGGTTTGATCTAAGATCTCCTCATGCAAGTGGTGACATTCCAGATAGGCCTGACTTATCCTTCCTGACACGCCTTTTGATATACTATTTGGTTGTCGAACCACTCAGATCATAAGAATGAAATTGCATTCAGAATTGAAACCAATCTATTAGCGGTCCTAATCATGCATCTACACAGAGTAATAGACATATAACCAATCACAGACGGGACAAGGATTTTTAGGTGGTTCAGTCTCAACCTTGAGACCTACATCCACCCCACACTCAAACCTGAGTGTGGCTTGTCATATTTTCATGAAAAACTAAGATATGTTTATTTTGTCATAGTATTTATTTTGTCATAAATCTAAATTAACTAATTTGTGTGAAAGGCATTTTCCCAACACTACTCCCTTATATGTGGTAAGAAAAGAGGCCACATGTATACATAGCAAATCTATCTGCTGCCACCCCTATATGTGGCAAGAAAAGAGGCCACATGCCTACATAACAAATTTGTCAGCTGCCATCATTGGCAGGGGCAAAATTTATCTTTAAGATTAACAATTGTTTTATCATCTAGACCAAGGTTTGCTGGACCAACAAACCGATTGTACTGGTTTTGGCCTAGTACTATCTAATATACTCGGTCTGCCACCATGCCACTGCAAGATTATTTTCTAGCCACCTCCTTCACTTGCCCTTGTCTGCCCCTCCCACTAGAAGAGTGCCACCTCCTCTTGCCCTAGTCAGCCCCCTCTTGCCCTAGTCCTCCAGATGACGTCGAGCATCTCATCGATTGTCGTCATCAACCATCGCTGTGCCATCGGAGACCTCCCCTTGCCGATGTTGTCACTTCCACATCTCTCTCTCTCTCTGACTACCTTCTCCATAGGTCGCTGCCAATGTTGTCGCTACAATCATCAACCATCGGTAATAGGGTAATCAGATAATGTGCATGTCAGATTGCTAGCACAGGCTTGGCATAATCTGGCACAATCTGTATCGACCATTGATTCAATTTAGCAAACTATGATCTAGATTGCTCACTTTTCAAAGAAATGAATGGGTTTCAGAACTTAACAACTGCCTAACCCTCTGCTAATTTTTTGGATATGGGTCGTCACCTTTGGAACAAGAACTCCTTCCATTTTGATGATTTTTTCTTCTTCTCAATTCCGTTGTCTTTATTCGGAGTATAGAGCCAATACAATCCAATATGACCTTGTACCTGGTCTCTCCAATGAATGAATTAAAGGACTCTGATAAGTTGTTGTTAGCTAATGACACTTTGCCTCCAGTTCGAACATATTTCTACTCCACTTTTCCTCCTTCATAGTAGGAAAGTTAAAATAATTATTTGTACCAATACTTGCTTCTTTGATATGTCTCATATATTTTTGAAACCCTTGCCTTGTAAAAGATCTAGCTACATCTAATATTGATCTCTCCACAAAGTTCCCCAAAAATTTCTTTTTAAAGTTCTTGTACAAATGCCACACAACAAGTTCTATTCTCAAGATAGGATACTTTAGTCTGATGGCCTCCTCTAGACCTTTCTGATAGTCTGATATTGAAACCAGTCCCTGCACATCCTCAATGCCTTGCATCAACTTGTCTAAAACCCAGCACCAATTGTCCACATTTTTGGACTCTACCAAAGCAAAAGCAATGGGAAAGAGACCATAATTTCCACATATCCATCTCTCTTTTTCTCTATCTGATCACACGCAATCGTCTCTCTTTGTCTCTCTCTCTATTTGCATGCAACCATCTCTCTCTTTCTCTGTGTGTGTATGTGTGCGTCCTATGTCGAAGGGAAAGACCCCCTCTAGTACCCCCTCCCTGTCACTTTCTCTCTCATCTCTCTCCATCACTCTCACTCTGCGTGTGTGCCTGTGCGTATGCATCCATCCTACGCCAGAGGGGGCCTCCGACACCCCCTCCCCGGCGCTCTCTCTCTCTCTCTCTCTCTCTCTCTCTCTCTCTCTCTCTCTCTCTCTCTCTCTCTCTCTCTCTATCACTCTGTCTCTCTCTAAAGAGCGCCCCAAGAAACCCACCACCCCGACGCTCACCACCCCGACACACGCCCCACACCCCACCATGTGGCCGACTGGGTGCCGAGGGCATGGGTCACACTCTCTCCCACGATAGTCACTTGAAGCAATGGAGCTTGCAGACCGGGCACTCACTCTCTCAGGCCAGCGAAGCTATGAGCTAATATTTAAAGAACAATGCACTAAATGTGAGCAAGGGTAAAGTGCTTACTCGACTGGTTTGAAGAAATCGGTCCCGTTCGGAGACATGGGCGAGCGGGGAAGCGTGGGTTCCGCACACGCTACGCCGATGAAGCTTCAACCTAATTTAATGAGTTACACCACTACTCCCCATGCAAGGTAGTTGAATAAGGGGTGGGGCAGCTAAAATTACATCCAAATACTACCTCCCACAAGGAGGGGCTGTAAGCCGGCCAGGTGGGGAGGGGAAAATAGAATTAAGAAATTAATTGGGGAAAGCTTGCCAGTTCTATCCACTCTCAGGAACAGGGGATAAGCGGTCAATATTGATGCCACTGCGATCGCTCTTGGACTCCGTTGTCAATGAAACTAGTGGCAAAACCTCCTGGGTTGGCCCAGGAGGATGCCCAATTTGGGGGGGAATTTTTGGTTGGCGGCGATGGTCAGGGCAGAGTCGTGAACAAGGCCTCTGCTTTCTGGTTCTGACAACTTCTGCACCACAACAGTAGGAAGAAGAGGCTACCACGGACGTTCCCGAGCTCGGATTCAGGCGGGGCTGGAGTTGTTGGATTTGTGGATGAACCCTCTTCGAATGGAGGCCTGCGGGGATGCCGGAGGTGGTCGGAGTAGGTGACGAGGGCCAGAATAGTGATCGGGAGTCAGGTCAATTCCAGAGGGAACATACCTGCGCACCTGGGGGAGAAAAATGGGAACTCCAAGCTCTGGATGCCAAACGGAGTGCCGCCTCTTGGTACTGGAAGAGGACTCATCGTAGACACTCTCAGCCAAGTCCCGCTTCCATATCTTTAGGAGGTTAGCCATGGGAACCTCTGCAACTAGCTTCTGGATGACCGTCTGGAAGAAGTTGCGCAGTCCAACGACGATGGCTCCTCCGGGCAGCCACGAGCTCAGATGGGGACCAGACCACCACTGTTCCGAAGAGGACTGGGAGACGCTTCCGATGGTGCCTTTTGTGCATCCAGGGTCTTCGGGATGAAGCTGTGGCAGCCTCTGCAAGTCGATGGTACTCTGCTACCTGTGAACTGGGAAGTGCAGGTTGAAGATGAGAGGTGGGAAAGGAGGTAAATGGGAGGGGAAAGGGGGTGGATGGGTGTGGAGGCAACCCTTGGCTATTAGGGGGTCTGAGAGTGGGCAAACTAAGATGAGGGAGGGGGAGAATGGGGGCTGGAAGGTGGTCTAGCAGGTGGTGAGAGAGAGAGTTGCGAATTTAGGACTAGGAGGGAGCGGGAGACGGACGCCTCTCTCCAAGGTTTGAATTAGGAGTAAAGGGGGGGTGGTGAAAGGGAGGGAAAATCTGATTCAAACTTCTCTTGGGAGCTGTAGGATTGTGTGGGGAAGAGGGGAGATTGTGTTGGGAAGGCCAAGATCCTCCTAGGGAGGGAGAAGATTTGGTGAGAGTGGTGGAGGGGTAATGAATGCACCTAGGAAAGGGAAAAGTGGCTAAGGTGGCAGCTTAGGTGGCAGGGTTAGGACTGATGTGAAGGGTGAGGTGGAGGAGAGAGAAGAAATTTGAATTTGGGGGAGGGGGAAGAGAGAGAGAGGGGGCGCCTCCCTTAGAGAGAGAGAGAGAGAGAGAGAGAGAGAGAAAGAAAGGTGGGGTTGGAGTTTCTCACTCCACTCTATGGCTTCTCACCAAAGTAATGTGAATCTTCTTGCAAACCTCGTATGCCTTGACATGGAAGAATACGATGCCATCCTAGGTGTAGATTCACTTGTTGACCATGATGCCTATATAAATTGTCGCAATAGGAGAATTTCTTCTCGAAAACTAGGTCTCCCTCGATTCTCTTTCCTTGGCATCAAATATAGTAACCACCCTACCATCATCTCTTCTCTTCACGCTTGCAAACTCATTTCGTAAGAATATGAAGCTTTTCTTGCTTCCGTGATTGTCACCGAGTCCAAAGAAATCATCATAGAAGAAATTCCTATTGTCAAAGAGTTCCCTGATGCATTTCCATCTGATTTGCCCAGCTTACCGTCTGAAAGGGAAGTAAACTTCTCCATTTAACTCATTCCTGGAGCATCACCTGTTTCAATAGCTCCCTATAGGATGTCCCATATGAAACTCAAGGAACTGAAGAGGCAACTTCAAGAGTTGCTAGACAAAGGCTTTATTCGACCCAGCACATCCCATTGGGGTGCGCCGGTCTTATTCGTCAGAAAGAAAGATGGATCCATCATGCTATGTATCGATTACCGGTGACTTAATCAACTCACCATCAAGAACAAATACCCGTTGCCACGTATCGACAAATTCTTTGATCAAATTTTCGGAGCAGAATATTTCTCCAAGATCGACCTCAGGTCGGACTACCATCAGCTAAGGATCAAGGATGAAAACATCCACAAGTGTGTTTTCCGAAGCAGATATGGGCATTATGACTTCGTGGTGATGCCGTTTGGGTTAACAAACGCCCTGGCATTATTTATGCAACTTATGAATAACGTGTTTAGGTCCTATCTCGATCGATTTGTGGTCGTATTTATTGATGATATTCTCATTTATTCTAAAACAAAGAAAGGACATGAAGAACATTTAAGAATAGCTTTGTAAGCTCTAAGAGAAAATCAACTCTACGTGAAGCTCAGCAAGTGCGAGTTTTGACTCAAAAAGATTTCTTTCCTTGGCCATATTATTTCAAAAGAAGGTGTCACTGTTGATCCTTCAAAAGTCGAAGCAGTGAAGAATTGAAGCCGACCAATGACCGTATCTGAAGTTAGAAGCTTTAACAGTTTGGCTGGCTATTATAGGCGATTTATCAAGAATTTCTCCCAGATCATCATTCCCTTGACTAGGCTTACAAGAAAGGAAAATCCCTTCATATGGATCAAAGATTGCGAAGAGAGTTTTCTAACTCTTAAAGATCATTTGACACTGCCCCTGTCTTGCCACTACCTATTAAAGGTGGTGGATTTGAAGTTTACATAGATGCTTCTGGGATTGGCCTCGGGTGCGTCCTTATGCAACATGGCAGGGTGATATGTTATGCTTCGAGGCAATTGAAACGTCATGAAGAGAACTACCCTGTCCACGATTTGAAATTGGCTACTGTTATATTCATCTTGAAGATCTGGCGACATTACCTTTATGGGAAGAAGTTCACTATATTTTCAGACCACAAAAGTCTGAAATACCTTTTTACCCAAAAGGAGCTAAACATGAGACAAAGAAGATGGCAGGAATACCTTAAGGACTTCGACTTCTCTATTCAGTATTACTTAGGTAGAGTAAATACTGTAGCTGATGCTCTTAGCAGAAGACCAATGGCAGCTCTAGCAAGTCTCAGGAAAGGTATGGCTTATCTCATAGAAGATTTTACTCACTTGAATTTGGCTCTATTTAGGGAGTGTTTTCCTATGCTTAATTCTCAATTAACTTAGAGAAAATAAGCGGATGCCAACAAGTGCCTAAAGAAATAGATAAATAATTAATTCCCTATGGATAGTTGATTAGGAGGACCACTATCCTCATGTGCAGGTGTTGTCTTTGGCGAGATCGGTGTCAGACCATAAACCTCTCCTCTTGAAGATCAGCCACACACATGTGATGAGGAGAAGCTTCATACTAGAAAGATTTTGGTTCAGGGAGGAAGACTTTATGGAGACTGTAATGTGCAGAGGAACGAAAGGTCTACTATGGCAAGCTTGGTTGGAAAAATGAAGTGTATGGCACAGGTCCTCAAGGTATGGGGTGCAGAGAAAACCCTTCTAGGCAGAGTTGCTAAAGACAAGATATTACAGTAGATTGAGGGCTTAGACTACTTGGAGGAGGCAGAACTATTAGATGACTCAGACAGAAGGCTCAAGGACACTCTTATGGCAGAATTTGATGAGATCCTCACAAAGGAGAGATATATTGAAAGCAGAGGTCAAGGAAAAGATGGATTAGAGAAGGGGACAAGAATATTGTGTACTTTCAGTGCATTGGTTTGGGGAGGAGAAGAGTCAACTCTATGACTTGTATCCAAGTGGGTGAACACTCTTCTTCAGGGAGGAGGATATCAGGGGACAGGCGAGAGACTTCTACTCCAGATTGTTCACAGAGGATGATATCAGCAGATCGAGGATTGCACCTGGCCTTCTTCTAGGCCTCTCTCTTGATGAAAGAGAAGCCATCTCTCAGAGCTTCTCAGAGGAGGGGGTCCACCAGATAGTCTTTTCTCTTGTAAGGGACAAAGTCCTTGGTCTAAACAGATTCTCATTAGCTTTCTTCCAGAAGTGTTGGGATGTTATTAAGGGGCACTTTCTGGCGGCGGTGAGGGAGTTTCAGGATGGAAAGTCTCACTTGGGGGGCATAAATAAAACCCTTATATTCTTTATTCCTAAAAAATAGGAAGTACAATGCTCTTAGGACTTTAGGCTTAGCAGTCTATTGAATGGCACATACAAGGTTAGCACTGCTAGCGGGAAGACTAGATAGATTAATTGACAGGTTGGTTAGAAGAAAGGAGTGGTTTTGAAGTTGGACTTTGAGAAGGTATATGATAGGGTCAACTAGCAGTGCCTTTTTGATGCTTTGGACATAATGGGCTTTGGGGAGAGATGGACCGGATGGGCTCGTGCATGTATTTCCTCTGCCACCTTTGCAATCTTGGTTAGTAGGAAGCCTACATCGTCTTTTCCGTAGTCGCATAGGGCTCCGATAGGGAGACTCCATGTCTCCCCTTCTACTTGTGTTGGTAGCTCATATCTTGAATAGGATGTGGTTGGGAACGGAGGCAGTAGGATTGATTAGTGGCTTTCGGGAAGGGAGAGGCAGTGTTTTTATTACTCACTTGTAGTATGCAGATGACACCAGTTTGTTTTTAGTAGAGGATGAACCCCAACTTTATGTGGCTAGGTTGGTGCTTGAGATGTTGGAGGAGGTCAGTGGTCTCAAGGTCAACTTCAACAAGAGTCTCTTAGTAGGTGTGAGCATAGAGGATAGGGCTCTTGAGAAGGTGGCTTTCATAATGGCTTGTCAAATAGGAGCATCTCCTATTTTTTATTGGGCCTCTCGTCGTCCCAAATGATCCTACATTTTAATGAATGACAGCCTATGGTGTAGAGGTATGAACAAGATTAGCAGGTTTGAAGGTGATGCTCCTTCCTTATAGGGGGAGATTGGTAGTTTGCAAATCAGTGCTCGATAACCTTTCTAATACTTTTTGTCCATGTTTTGGATTCAGAAGACTGGCAAAAAAGATTAAATTCATTCAAGCAAGATTCTTCTGGCACGGTAGTGGGAAGAGGTGTAGGGGTTGGCTGAATAACCTACTCAAATTAGCACAACAGATAAAGAACGCAGAGGGTATTTCCCTTGCGTCTGTTATTGAGAAGGTTGAGGTGATACGCAAGAGTTCAGAAGGGTACTCAGGGGATATCAAGAAACTCGCTAGTGCTCTTGTTGCCCTTAAACGACAGGTGAACGACATCCCACTCAATGCAGAGGTAAAGAAGCTTAAAGGGCTTATCAAAGACGCTGAAACCACTCTCGCACAGAAGATGCAACAGGATATTACTGCGCTAGACGTGAAAATAGGTAAGACCAAAGCAGAACTCCAAAAAGAGATAGCCGACAAGATACCAGAACTTATCACTATCACTGAAAAGGTCACAGAAGTTGCAAAAGAACTGAACGAAGAAGAGAAGGGTAAGGTGCTAGAAAAGGTACTTGAAGATGACTTTATAAAGAAGGTACGAGATGTGATTGAATCCTTTGAAGGTGAGGAACGTCTCGACGCTTCTAAACTAAAGAATCTACCTGAGGTGCAAACTGTTGGTGGTGGCGGGTCTAACCTTTCCGTATTCAAGAATGGAGGTTTTGTATCATCATCTACACGGCTTAACTTTACTGGTACAGGAGTTACGGTGACTGACGAAGGAGGGCGCACACGGGTAGACATAACAGGAGGTGGTGGTGGTTCTACTGCATGGGGTGATATAACTGGAACACTCAGCGATCAAACTGATCTACAATCAGCTCTTGCACTCAAGGCAGATGCATCATCAGTACCTGACAACCTCACTGACTTCACCTCACAAACTGCATGGCGTGTATTTTACTCTAATGCTAACGGGGATGTCACAGAGCTTGCTTTAGGTGCAGACGGGACGTTCCTTAAATCAAACGGTGCTACCTCAGCTCCTTCCTTCGCTACACCCGCAGGTTCAGGAGATGTTTCAAAGGTAGGCACTCCCGTAAACAATCAAGTAGGTGTATGGACAGGTGACGGGACTCTTGAAGGTGACACCGCGCTCACATTCGACACTACTACCGATACTCTTTCAACTATAAACATTACTGCAACCACAGTGACCGCAGACCTTGTAGGAAATGCTGATAGTGCCACTACTCTCACAGGACTTACTGCAAGTAGGGTAGTCAATGGTCTCGGTCCGGGTTGAGCTTAATTAAGTTAGTCTTCTTAGTTAAAATAAGAAATTTCAATAGGGGTAAAGAAAAATAAAAAATAGGTCGATTTGAGCGGAAGAGCATCGACGCGAAGCTCCGGCGATGGAGGTGGCGGTGGGGGAACCCCCGCCGTCCTCTGCCCTAGCTCTTTCCACTCCGGCGATCCCTGTTCCTTCTCTACCTAACTTTCGCCGTTCTTTTGCCCAGGTTCTTGTTGAGTCCTCAAGGAAGGAGAAGGTCCCCATTCCGGTGAAGGCCCCGGGGTTTACCGATCAGGGCGAACCAGCTGTGTTCTTCTCAAAGGAAGATGTTCAAGCTTCCTTGCACTCCCTCTCCCTCGCTCTGGTGGCCAAATGCTCATATGGAAGGCCGGCGATTCCGGAAATAAAAAACTGTTTGATGCAGAGGCTCTCTTCGCGCGGATTTTATTATCAGTAGGCTAAACCCACGGCACCTGCTCTTGCGGTTTGAGTGTGAGGATGATTTCCTGAAGCTGCTGATGCAGAAGAACCTTTATGTGAAGGGGTTTCTGTTCCGATTTTTTCGATGGACTATGGATTTTGATTTTGACTCGGATCCCCCAATGGCTCTGGTCTGGATCAGTTTTTCGGCTCTTCCAGTCAATTTATATCATGAAGATTGTGTGCGCTCGATTGCAGGAAATTTTGGAAAAGTTCTGCGCATCCATGAGTGAACTCTTGCCCTGACTGACACGACTGAAGCCCTGGTTTGTGTTGAAATTGATCTAGCTGCCAAGCGTAATGAGCGACTGTGGATCGATCTGGATGGACAAGGATTCTGGCAGACTGTTAGCTTCAACCGAGTTCCTCATCTCTGCAGTAATTGTCATAAAATTGGGCACGATATCACCAGTTGTAGGAAGCTCCATAACAGAGCTAGCCGTCCTCCCCCTCTGCAAAAGAATTTTAATAGGGGTTCCAAGGAGTTTTATCGGCCGTGTCAAGTGGATCTACAACCTGCTCGACAGTTGGTCTCACAGGAGAATAGATTTTCTGCTCTTCGATTATTGGATGAAGGAGTTGGTATTGACCCTGCCAATCAATGTCAGGAGGGAGATTCTGGAATCCGGGACCAGCCTAGTTGTGGTACGCTAGCTTACAATCCTTCGGAAGATTACAATATTACAGAACCTCCTAAGCCTTTAGCGCCTCTGGATGGCTGCAGTTGTGAGCATAATCCAGACGGTGGACAACTAGGAGAGTGCTCTCTTCACTGTGCCGATGCCGGAGTGGAGCTCCTTTCAAACCAAAATGTGTCTGCTGCTCAGGATGGTGGACAACCGAGCCGTCACTTCCAATATGATACTTGTGAAGGCCAATCCTCTTATGGGGGTAGGCCAACATCTAAGTTGGATCGAGTGGGAGCTGAGGAAGTCTCTGTTGAAAATCGACACCTCCATCAAGCAGGGGCTGAGGAACTTATTGTTTTACAGAAATTATCACAAGTGGGCAATTCTATTGCAGATAAGGCCAAGCTAGACAATTTGATTTTGCAAGTAGAAGCCAAGGGGAAAGATGAGTTCGAAGGATGCATTCCTAAGGTAGGGGGAATGATCACATGGTCTAAAGCTAGATCGGTGGGTGACCTCCGGCAAGACACTCAATGATTAGTCCTATCCTAATCTAGAATATTAGAGGAGTGGGTAATCCTAGCTCCCGGAGAAGCTTAAGAAGCTTGGTATATAGTAATAAAGTTTCCTTGGTAGCTATAAGTGAGCCTATGTTGGATGCTTGTAAAGCCTCCAATCTTGGTAGGTTCATCAAATTGCACAGGTTTGCAGTCAACTCTCTTAATGACTCTAGGATCTGGGTCTTTTGGCATGAGAGCTGTAACTTGGAGGTCATCTCTTCCTCCACTCAGCAAATCTCTTTGGGTCTCAAGAGGGGTGCTGATATTACTGCTTGTTTCTCTTTTGTATATGCTTCCTGCAATGCTGCTCACAGATTAGATCTTTTTAATGAATTAATTACCCTGGCTGCTTCTGTCTCGGTGCCCTGGGTGGTTGGAGGTGATTTTAACTGCGTACTGCGGCCCTCGGAGAAGGTGGGTGGAGCTACTCCTTCTCTGTCTTCCATGACTGAATTTAATGCATTTGTTTGTTCGGCTGGGCTCTATGATGCTGGTTTTACAGGGGAGGCTCTGACTTGGAATAATAACAGAACTGGTTCAGCTAATATCCGAGCTCGGCTTGATACAGTCTTGCTAAACAATCTATGCCAGACTGATTTGTCCCAGTTACTGGTGAAACACCTTACCAGGGGCCCCTCTGATCATGCTCCATTACTAGTGTCTGCTGAAAATCGTCATGCTGGCCCCTCAAGATTTATTTTTCAAAAAATGTGGTGTTCTCACTCCTCATTTTCTCAAGTTGTTTCTGATGCTTGGAGCCAATGCCAGGTGGATCATCCCAATGCTATGGTAAGATTATTTTCTAAGCTGAAAGTTGTCAAGGCATCCCTCTGCAAGTGGAATAAGGAAGTCTTTGGTGATGTTACTAAAAATGTTAAGCTAGCTGAATTTGATTTGGAGCAGAAACAAATGGCGTATGATCTGACTCCTTCCACTGATAATAGGAGTAAATTGAATGAAGTGAATGCAAACCTTCGGCAGGCCTTACTTAGGGAAGAAGTTTTCTGGAATCAGAAATCCCGTTTAGAGTGGATTGAAAGTGGAGATAGGAACACAGCTTTCTACCATTCTGTTGTTCAATGTCATCGAAGGAGGGGTTTTATCAGGAAACTAAAGATTGGGGACTCGGATCAATGGTGTGAAGATCAGGTTATTCTACAGAATCAGGCTGAATCTTACTTCAGGAATCTTTTCTCGACTGAGGAACATTCCATTGATATGTCCATGTTTGATTGCGTTCCACATTGTGTCACTGAGGAGCAGAATAGTTTGTTGTGTGCTGTTCCAGAAGCTGATGAAGTCCGCGCAGCAGTTTGGGCTCTCAAGGGTTCTAGCTCCCCCGGCCCTGACGAATTTTCAGGAGAATTGTACACCTCAGTGTGGGATATTATTGCTAGTGATGTCATTGCAGCAGCGCAATGTTTCTTTAAAGGCTTCCCTATCCCTAGAGGTATGGCCTCCTCTATTATTACTCTTGTCCCTAAAGTGCAGGAGCCAAGGTCATTCAATGA
>JANBPO010002335.1:0-11514 GCA_024336825.1 Amorphophallus titanum
GTGCATAGGAGTACATTGAACTTCCAGATAAAGTAGTAGACAATTTTATATTATGATCAGGATTGCTAAAATAGTAGAAATAAAATTAAATTTTATATTAAACAAATTAAACTACAGCTACAACAGCTAACAGAGTCCAGTCCAGCTAAAGACAAGTACAGTCTAATAGAAAGGGAAATGTACCCTCAAGTTGGGGGAAGCCCGACACTGGCAAAGCTGACAACTAAGAACCACACACTACACCACCAGACCACGAGGAAGAAGAGCAGTTACACCTGAAAAGTCAAGGGTAAGTCTCGTGTCATTGGTTCAGTAGGGGTCCCACAGATCTCCACCAAGAAACCAAAGCAGTAACAGCAGTAAGAACAACAAGAGTAACAGTAGAAGTAAAGAGGAAAAGCTGTACTGAACAGAAACATGGCAACCGATAAGACCTCGGCCCTCTAAACAACTCCTAATCGATAAAGCCACAACTTCCCTTACACATGGTAGGGAGTTGCCACACCAATCACAAGAAACTTTGATTACATTGTCAGAACACGTCCTACTACAACAGACGCATAGGCTTCACATCACGATCTCTCAGACATGGAAAAACACACTACATAAAACACTGATGCACACACGACCTCACTATCACGTACGCTACACCGACTATGGGTGAAGCCAAGCACAGACTACCCGAAGCACTACGTGAAGGAGCTCACGCTACACAAGAAACCACACGAATCACAAGAGTCAGCATCCTGTGACAGAAGTACCTCCTCACTAGAAGCAAAGCCAGATACGTCCACTGATGTCTTACACTGTGCCTCAAGCGTCTCGCACTCGCCTCGAATACGATAACTGAGACACTATACCAAGTACAAGGAATAACAGTAACGAGTGACTAGTCTGGGTCACGCCCGTTGGTGCTCCTCCAAACGCCCCTGACCATGTGTGCACACACAAGCCCAATGCTTTGAGCTCAGCCTCTAGCTAGTTCCCCCCAGTAGGACGCTACTGCAAAGCAAGGGGGCCCATGAAAACTAGCCTAAAAATCATCTCTCGGGAACTCACCCCGCCACCACTCCCAGGTGGGCTGACACGCTAAAGTGTCGTCAGGCTACGACTAGTGGCGGCTCATTAGACACAGAGACTCAGAACAGTGAAGTACGGATAGAGGTAAACACTCAACTATCGCACGTACTACGAAACATAAGGTAGCACGTAGAATAGTCACCTAATTTAGGATAGACAACTAGACCTGCACACAATGATCCTTGAGTCACACGACTCGGGTCAAGATCGTCACACATCACAGTAACATACCGTTAATCAGCCTAGTCCCTAAGCCAAAATCACGATAAAACACAAGTCCTCAGCCCCTAGCCTACACATAGGACTCTTGATTCCGGACAATACACACCACAAAACATGAGGGAACGTAAAAGCCCTCAGATCACATAGATACGTAAATCAAGATAAGACGATACCTCCATGCGTCCAAAACCAGAGTCTCAATCCATACAGGATAACTGAGACACTCATGAGGTCACATGTCAACCATTAGGTCACAGCCGAGTTGACCAGAAACCATACTGACTCTCGAAATAACACAAAGCACTGCTCGGTGCAATTGCACTTTTGAACTTCTTATAACACGGTCACCGCCCTCATAGGACATCCAAGACATCCACGGATAATGTGCTAACTAAGGGGTCGAAGCCAAGCCAACCGGAAGCCAATCCAACACGAAAGAAACACCGCACATAGCTCGAGATGAAGCCACTCTTCTGGGATCCCTTGATACACATATTTGACTCTCATGGAACACCCAAGGCTTCCAATGAGTCAAAGGGCAACAAGGTATTGAATCCTGGGTTCACTGAAGCCCGAGACAACTCAAATAAGACACAGAAAATGAAAACATTAATGCGCCTATAGCCTGCGTCACGATGGTTAACGCACTCCTACAAATGGTCGTGATGTCATCAGAACGCGCCCAACACCAGGGTCGCGATCACACACGGACGCGGCACTTACCTGGGTCGTGTTAATAGATGCGGCCAAAACCTCAAATGTAATAACACATTGTCATGACCTTAGCCTAGGTCGCGTTAACATAGGATCGTGCCCATCACATCGGCCGCGTTCCTAACCGCCTAACTATTCATCTCCTTAGATGAACATGACCATACGACACAACGCATTTAATTGAGAATGTGCCCCCTGAGAGTATCGCGTTAAAACACTGCACCAGGAAAAAACTAAAATCTGTGCAAATCACCATTCCATGCCCCAATCATTTCCAAAACCACGGGGAAACACTCTTAATGTCAAAATCTACCTTCTAGAAGTCGAAAGGGATCTAGAAAATCACAAAATGACACTAGATGGGTGATTTCCACAAATCCACCGAAAATGACTCACGAGGGTAACCAGCTCCTACCGGCCCCAAATCACTGCCAAACATAATAAAACTGGCGGGAATGGCATCCTAGCATGCCATGAGTTTAAATGAAACCATTTAAACTTAAAATCGTCGTCTGGAACGGAGAACATGGCTCACACCCCTGAACATGCATTTCACCCAAGCGAGGCAAAATTCGCTCAAACTCACACCATGCAGCTCCAAATCGTGAGAGAACGCAGGAAAAGAGTAGGGCGTCTATCCCCCTACCTCCACCGAAGATCTCGCGAGCCAAAATGGCCAAACCTCGCTGAAAACCATCACACGAATAATCCATGCCAGCTTTGAATCCACGAATGGGATCGCGCTAACGCCACGCTCCATTCCTCCCATCTTCACGCTCCACGACACCTCATGTCGTCTCCACGTCATCCCCAGAGCCTCCTCCATCTGTAGCCAAAGCAGAGGAGAAAAGAGGAGAGTGAATGAAGAGGAAGAGAGTAAGCACGGTGGAGAGAGGAGAGAGGGGTTAAGGGATTTTAAAAGAAAAAGTAAAAAAATAAGAAATTTGCAAAATTTCCTCAAATCTAATTTTTGGCCCAAAATTTCATAAAATCAAAAAAAAATGAAAAAATAGCCTACGCAATCCTTGGAAAGAGCACAACACACCTATAGCGTCCCAGAGTCTCAAAACTCAACGGTTCACTCTCCACGAGATTCCTCAACTTATATAGGAGAAAAACTCACATGGATCGTAAAACATAACTCGGGACCCACAAAAGCGTTTCGAAAGCTCTCCGATTCCCATCCGAAGGATCCAGGGTATTACAAAACCACAATTACAACAAGCTCCCCTCTAGCCAAGCTCGGTCGGATCGGCCATAATGGATAGGCTAATGGTGGAACAAATGATTGAGGCGAGGCTGGCAGAAAGGAGCAGTTATGAACATACCTCCTCTGATGTGTACAAAGTACCTTATCTAGCCCTGCACATTGCCAAAAGATTATCACCTGGAGTCAACAAGCTCCCGAAGTTTGACAAATTTAACGTGCAAGGGTCACCAAAAGAACATATAGCCCATTACATCAATATAATGGGAAAATTGGTAGCTGATGAATCCTACCTCCTGAAGTTCTTCGGATCTTCACTTACGGGATTTGCTTTTGAATAGTATTCTAGCCTGCCGATCGAGTTTATCAATGATTGGTCAAATATTCAGTGAAAGTTCAGAGAAAGATTTCGCATCGCTGAGGCAGAGGTGACTGTAGCTGAGCTTATTACAACTAAGCAAAGAAATAATGAAATAGCTATATAATACATTGAAAGATGGAGGAACCTCAACATGAAGTGCAAGCATCCTCTGCATCAAGAAGATGCAGTTCAAATCTGCAAAGACAATCTAAAGAAAGAAATTCTAGAAATGATGATTGGAATTGAAGTCATGTCCTTCGACTGACAAAACAATATTGTGACAGAGATTGAGGATTTCTTTACAAGGTATCCCTCCACCTCTACTGCTCCAAGCTAGAAAATCAAGCAAACTAATAAAAGGCTGACACTCCAAGTAGTTCATACTATCGACTTCAAAGCAAAGAGACACAAAGGGGTATCTAACATTCCTCCTACTGAGCTTGCTGGATGACGAGAGGGGCCTTACCTAAAGAACAAAACAAAGAAGCTCTATTGTAGTACACTGGATCTTTGACGAATCTTTATTAGGTCTTTCGGATCCTTTTTAGAGAGTTTCGGATCACTTTTGTAGCTCCCGAGTTGAGTTTTACAATCCGTGTGAGTTTTTCTCCCGTATAACATATGGAACCCTACGGTGAGTTTATTTCTCAATTCATCGACTGGCGGACTACGCTGCTGTGATGTACTCTTCGCGAGGATCGTTTCAGCTATTTTTACATATTTTTCCTGCTCCAGGAATGAGTTCTATGGAGAAGTTTACTTCCCTTTTGGGTGGTAAACTGGGTAATTCGGATGGAAAGACATCGGGGAACTCCTTTACAATTGGAATTTCTTTAAGAATAATTTCCTTGGACTCAGTGATGATTACAAAAGCGAGAAAAGCTTCACAAAGGATAGGATGCTTCTTATATTTAATGCTAAGGAAAGAGAACCATGAAAGATCTTATTTGTGGAAGGAAATTCTCCTATTTTGACAATTGATGTTAGCATAATGATCACATAATCAATCTACACCTAAGATAGCATCATAGTCTTCCATATCAAGGCATACGAGGTTTGCAAGTAGATTATGGCCTTCTATTGTTACCTCACTATTAAGGTAGTGGGTTTTGAGTTCAATTCTTAGACCTAAAGGTGTGGTAATAGCTAGATCCAAAGGTAAAGCAACTGGTGAAACTAGTAGAGTTTTAGCAAAAGTGGTAGACATAAAAGAATGATAAGTACCAATATCAAATAATATAAAAATAGGATGTGAATAAATTTAGACAGTACCTTCCATCAGACCATCATCTTTTGGGGCTTCATCATCCATTACGACATTCAAACGAGCCTGCCGCCAGTGTCTACCATCATTTTTAGAAGAATGTTCTTTCATAAGTGGGTAATCCGGCATGCGGTGCTCCCGGCTGCCACATCAGAGACAACCGCCAAGGCACTTCTAACATTCTTCGACTGAATGACCAAACTTCTCACAAAACATGCAAGCCATCATGACTTGCTTCTCCTCTTCTTTAACTTTCTTGTTCTTGTGATTATTGTTTCCATTCCCATTACAGGACTTTTTCATGTTGTCACGGGATTTGTAGGACCCCATGATGCTAAACCTTTCTCCTTTCCTCCCTCTTTTCTCATATTTGTGGTTAGATTCTTCATCTCCCTTTGAATTTCTCTACTTTTTCAAGGATCCTTTCGCATAGATGAGCCCTATGCACCATTTTAGAATAGATTCGGATGTTTTGTGGGCCTAGTTATTGGAAAAACACTGGCCTTAATCCATCCATGAATCTATTGGCCTTTAATAGCTCCATACTGACAAGATACAAAGCATAAGGGGCCAGTCTTGACAATTGTAGCTCATACTCGGCCACAGTCATCATCCTTTTCCTCAGAGCGGAAAATTCAGCTGCCTTCCTCTCTCGGACATGCTCCAAGAAATTCTTTTCATGGAAGAGCTCAAGAAACTCCTCCTAAGTAATTTGTGCATCATGCAAATGAGCCGAGATAGCCTTCCACCATGTGCACGCATCTTTATTGAGTTGGAAAGTAACAAGTAGGACCTTTTCTTGGTCCATGCATTGCATCACGTTGAAGATCCTGTCCATTTCATTGATCTAGTTCTCAGCCTCGTCAGGGTTAGAAGATCTCGAGAATCGAGGAGGCTTTATACTCTGGAAATTACGATGAAGATCCCCAGCGCCAACTCACACGCCAACTTGTGCCATAGTCTGCAAGGCCTGGGTGAGACTCGGAACCATTTGTTGCATGGCTTCTCAGTTTGCACGGTTGCCAGCCATTTTGAAAATAAAGTGCCTGAGAGAATAAACAACTATCAATTTCTTGAGATTGACCAAGAAATTTCTAAATAACCATCTCACCCCGGGCTCTACCTAGTCTCACATGGGCTAGAAATTCCTTCCTAGTTCATAAGTATGGGTCCTTAATCCTTAGACTTATCCTATGATTTGACACTTCCCTAGGACTTACTTAAGTCTAGGCTCTGATACCACCTTAACTATCATGCCCCGACCAAATGCTAGGAAAGTCTCACAGCCTCTCCTTATAAGCTTGCTAGCTCGAAGGGCTGAAATCAAAGGTAATTTATCTCTACTTTAGAGACCGGAGTAGACAAGCCTAGGATGTTCACTAAAGGTTACTAGACCCTTCCTACAATCTATGACAGCCTTATGTTTAGATAACCAATCTATGCCTAGAATGATGTCATACCCTTCCATATCCCTGCACACTAGATTGGTAGCCAAATTATGTCCTCCAACTAAGACTTCACTATTTAGGTAATGATATTTCATCTCGGATCCTGTTCCAATAGGTGGAAATGGCTAGTTCTGATTTTAACAAAATAGGTTCCATAGATAATGAAGCAACAAAACTTTGAGAGATGAAGGAATGAGTTGCTTCGATGTCAAATAGAATGAAAGCAGACTTGGAACAAACATCTAGTGTACCTTCCATAATACCACCTTCACTTTGCTCTGCTTCTTGTAGTGCTTGGAGACGGCCTTATTTCTTTATGCCGCTTGGATGCTTTTCATTACCGGCTTGCTCGTTAAGTAGCGAACAATCGGGGATCCGATGGTCATGGTTCCCACAGCGGAGACATGCTCCCAATCTCCTCCAGCACTCCTCGACTTTATGCCCTGCCTTGTCATAGTGTTTGCAATTCTCCTTGGATGGTGCAGTGGTAAGGGTGAATTGTTTGTCATTCTTTTTAAACTTCTTGTCCTTAGAGGAATCTCCTCCACCATTTGACCTCTTCTTTGTGAATGAAGTCTTGAAAGAACCGAAACTCATGACGTGTTCCTTCTTATCTCTCCCACGGATCTTGTCGGACAACTCTATGGCGTCTTCTAGCAATTGCGCCCACCTAACCATCTCGGAATAAGCTTGTACATCCATGGGCGCTAGTTGAGTGATATACTGGTGCTTCAATCCATTTAAAAATCTCTGGGTTTTCATCTTTTCTGTACACACCAAGTGTGGTGCATAATGGGATAGTCTTGAAAATTGAGCTTCATAGCCAGTGACTAATAAGCTCCTTTATTTTAGTGTGGTAAATTTCACAGTCTTCTTTTCTTGAACTCGGTCAGAGAAATATTTATTATTGAAGTGTTCAACAAATTCTCCCTATGTTATATGTTCATGTGGCAAGGTAACTTCTACAGACTCCCACCACATCCTGGCATCACGTTTCAACTGGAATGTAGCTAGAAATACCTTCTCTTCGTCCGTGCATTGCATTATCCAAAATATTTACTCTATTTTCTTTATCTAGCTCTCGGCGTCATCGAGATCGGATGAGCCAATAAACTTTGGCGGGTTCATGTTGCGAAAACTCCTATGGAGATCTCCCACTCCACGATTCATTCATCCTTGTGCCACTTGTTGGAGCACTTGCGTAAGACCTTGAACGGTCTTTTGCATTTCCCTCCACTGAGTTCTTTCAGCGGCCATGATCCTGCAAGGAATGAAGATAATTAGCATACAGATTCAGGCTATAGGGTTCAACGGCCTATCGACTTAACTCACAGCAGTACCCAATCTCACTAGGTAAAAGGTATGGACCTAACATCCTTATCGTGGACTTGGCAACCTAGGTAGCTTAGAAAACTTAGGCTTTGATACCACAAAATTGTCATGCCCCGAGCGTGAAAGGAACGCGGGATGCGACGGTTTATATCATTCATGTCAATCAGAGCTCAAGGTCAACACACACAAGACAAAGTACGCTTAAGGAAACAAATCATAATTCCTTTATTCCATAATAATAATGATAATCCAAGTTACAATTTCTAATCCAACTTCATAAACACCACCCACTATCTAAATACCATTTATTTCTTTGAGCTCTTAAGTAAACCTGCAAAATCAACAAAAGTCCTTATCCAATTTTTGGTACCCAACCAAGCTTGGGTCCATAGGAGTTAAGAACAGAAGATCTAAAATTCTTTCTTGTCATTCTTGCAAAATTTTCATCATCAAGCTTCATAGTTCAACAAACATACATGTCATGGCTTAGTTTTTCATAGTAAAAACAAGTAATGATTCTCCTATCATTTTCCTTTCTTTTATTCACATTCATGAATTAACTATGTAAATGTGTGTCAGAAGAAGAGGTGGATGAATCTTTTACATGCCAAAATCTCTTAGTTTGAAATAATCTTTTGTTCTTAAACATATACCTTGTATTTTCCTTATGAGAGTTCACTGGGCTTGCCATGATCTCTTTTCCTTTAACAGAAGTAGCAATAGTATTTTTCAACTCATTTATATCATGCATCAATGTCTCAATTTTGTCTTCAACAACTTCTTTAGCTTGATTACATTTTGTTATTTCCACCCTTCTTTTCCACTTGTACTTTCAAGTCTTCATGCAGTTTTATTAGTGAACTATGATCCTCTCGTGTGTGTGAAATCTCTTCTTCAAACAATGCAACTTTGGACATAAGGATCTCATTCTCATATTTCAGTTTTTTAATTTTAGAATTCAAAGCAACACAATTTTCACATGAGTTTTTGGTGTGTGGA
Source organism: Amorphophallus titanum (assembly GCA_024336825.1). Lineage (NCBI taxonomy): Eukaryota > Viridiplantae > Streptophyta > Magnoliopsida > Alismatales > Araceae > Amorphophallus > Amorphophallus titanum. Next base: position 8,628 of record JANBPO010002335.1, read on the forward strand.
AGTTGCTCTACTTTCTTTATCAATAATTTATTTTGTGACTTGATTTTTTTTACTTTTTTCATACAATGATTCATAAGCTACTTGCCATTGTTCACAAGTAAGAGGTTCAGATTCTACCTCATTTGAGTCATCCTCATTAGCCATAAAGCAAAGATTTTGAACTAATTCATCTAATTCATTTCTGACTCAGCCTCTTCCTCATCCTCATCGCTCCACGTCATGGCCATTGCTTTGGGCTTCTTAGACTTTCCTTTCTTGATTCTTTTCAACAGCTCGGGGCACTCTACCCGCATATGACCTAGCTTTTTACATTCATAACTGATCACTTCTTCTTTCTTGCTACTTTCACCTTTCTTGAAAGGTGATTTTCTCGGTGCTTTTCTGAACTTAGCCTTCTAGTTTTCTTTACAAACTTCCTTGCCCTTATAGTAATCATTGCCACCAATTCCTCATCTTCAGTGTTGGTCAAGGAGTCTGCTACACTTCCATCTGACCCTTGCGGGTTTGTCTTCAATGCCAATGTGGTATCCACTTTCTTCTTTTTATGATCTTCCTCACTCCTCTTGATATTGATCTCGTACATCATCAAGGAGCCGATCAACTCATCCAATGTTAAGGTGCTGAGATCAGTTGAATCTTCAATTAGTGTGGCCTCTGTATGCCACTGTGGTGATAGTGATCTCGGTACCTTCCTTACAAGCTCTTGATTTATATATTCTTTGTCGAGGGTGCTTAGCCCATTTGTGATCTCCACCAGCCTCGCGAACATCTCCAAAATAGATTCATCTGGCTTCATCATGAACAACTCATAATCACGGACCAATAAATTTGTCTTAGTCTCCTTGACTTTAGATGTCCCCTCATATATCAATCGAAGCTTGTTCCACATCTCCTGCGCCGAAGCATAGATGAAAATTCATGAGTATTCATTAGGATCTATGGCACACTGAATTATATTAATAGCTTTAAAATTTGTTGCATAATTCTTGATATCTTTATCTTCCCATTCATCCTCATTTTCAGGTAACCCATATGGACCTACACTAATAACACACCACACATCATATTCTTGAGCAAGCAGAAAAAAGTTCTTGCCTATGACTGTCTGAGGGTCATAATTTATGTCAATGAAAATATTTAGAAGGTATTGCTAGATAATCTGATAACTGTACTATCTTTGGTTCACTTTGTTGTAGATACAACTAAACAAATTGGCGATTCCTTGGAGCATCTTCCCATTTATAGGCATTTGGAGATTTCTACTTCTGCAACTGTGTTCCCCGTCACCTTGTCAGCTCAAATGTCATTCCGTAGCATTGTTCGAGATGTAAGGGATAGCATTGGGAGCTTGTCAAGGCGTAGCTTTGAAGTCAGACTCACAAGCCATCACCGAGGAAAATCGCAGGTTTCTGTTCATGAGTTCAAGGATGACTGCTTGGTGATCCAGGATAGTCACTGGGCTAGTCTTCCTCCAGAGTTGCTGCGTGATGTGATCAAAAGGTTGGAAGAGAGTGAGAGCACATGGCCGTCTCGTAAGCATGTCATTGCCTGTGCAGGAGTTTGCAGAGCATGGAGGGAAATGTGTAAAGAAATTGTTAGAAGTCCAGAGTTCTGTGGGAAGCTTACATTCCCCGTATCCCTCAAGCAGGTGCCTTTTTCTATCGCTTTGGTGTTGTTTCTGCTGTCTCCTCTGAAATTTTGTTATCTCGTGCAAATTCTTACAATGGGAGTCACCATGGTCTTCAAAATCTTTAAGTTTAATGGGACCTCTATATTATGAAAATAACAAGTAGACCCTTGTTTTTACAGCCAGGACCACGGGATGGAACTATTCAATGCTTCATCAAGAGGGATAAATCTAATCTAACATATCACCTTTTCTTATGTCTTAGCTCTGGTAAGCTTTCTTTCCCAATTGCTGCTTCCATAATCTGTTATGATTTATTGCAGACGGTTTGTGCTTTCCTTACATTTCAGTCAATCCGAATCCTCAGTCTGTGAGAACGTTTCATCTCTTTTCTTGAATTGGATCCCTAATGTTTATGCATTACTTCTTATAAGTTTGTTGTCGTTAGGCGTCCTCTTCTATATTGTTTACAAATGTGGTATATGTAATTGTTTGCTTTTGTCAGAAATTTTTCTTAAGTTAGATCAGGAATTGTCTTTTGGACATTAAGTTGGGATCACATTTGAAGTTTGCTGCAGACTTTCTGTCAAACTCCAGTTCTATGTGCAGATATTGGCACTATATATCATTTACATCATTCAGTGTTTTAAAAATCAGCTGCCTAGATGATTAATCGGTTCACCTAGACGACTCACAGCCCTTTCAGACCAAGGCGGTTTCAGCCTCTTGTGTCTCACAAGTTTTTCATTGAAGGAAGACCATTATACCCCCGTTAATTAGTTTGTAGGGCCATCCAAATTAGACTATCTATTCACAAGTTTGTTCCTCTTACTCTCCCTTGTCACCTCTACAGTTGTCTTCTTTTCTTTACTGCCCACCCAATCAATCCTTAGTTTGTTGACGTCATAGATAACTCAAGTTAACACGTCTTCCTCAATAAAAATGTCATCTTCTCTCTTTTTGTCATCTTTGATCCCTCTTTAGTCATCCCATGCTTGATAGATATTGGGTGTATCTAGAAGAAGATAGCCACATGCAGACCATATTATGACTGATGAGACCAATGCTTTATTCTTTGAGCTATAGGTTCACTAGGTGCATCAAATTAAGATTTCTAGTTCATTAATCAGATTATGATGTTTATATAATTAAATGGGAGATATCTATAGTTAATAGTGTTATCATTTGTATGGATTTTTAATAACAATAAGAGCAGCAATTGATCTGAACAGTAGTACGTGGCGTTGTTATACCAGAAGT
>JANBPO010002337.1:0-37426 GCA_024336825.1 Amorphophallus titanum
AGTTCTCAGTATTCGGCTACACACCTTGTAGTGACTCGGGTTAGCGGATCCGACCATTTTGGATTTTGGAATAATTCTGTGAGTTTCAGATCATTGATTCAGAATTTAGAAAAGGAAATTAATTAAGCTATTGTGGAAAATGGTTATAGAATGGGCATATGTGTGATTTTGGTTCTTTGAGGGTTTAGAAGAAACCCTATTTTCTTTTTTTCTAAAAACCCTAAATCCCCATCTTCTTCCCCACGATCGAGCCCTCCTCTCTCCCATGGTGAAACCCCCCTCTCCCTCTGTCTCCCATGCATCTCTCACCCTCTTCCTTTCTCTCCTTCACTCTGGTGGCCACAGAGGCTCGGAGGAGTGTGGAAGACGGTGCATGGTGGGCTCAGGAGCACGTGAAGTGGCAGAGCCTCATGGATCTCATGGCTAGAACATGATGGAATAGCGAAGAATCGGCTTCGCTATTATGGTATAGCGTCGAAAGAGGTAGGGGGTGTTGACACCCGTTTTTAGCCCACAAGTTGCGTCATTTCTCGTATTTATCATTTTTGATGTCTCAAATATTCCATTATTTTAGAGCCTTTCTTGGATAGATTTTGAGCCCATTTCATTGTTCCTTAGCCTTTGGACTTCGGAGATCATGATTTCTTAGAGCCCTGGGACTTATTTTATCAGCTTCCGGCCTTCCAAGTCGACTTAGTACCCATTTAGGTCAACTTCCATCAAGCATTCGGCCCCTTTCACTACACGGTCCTGAACACGGCCCTTTTTCATCCCCTTCTATTCCTCTATTCATTAGGTGCCCTTCTCAATAGCTGTTCTTTTTTTAAAGTCCTATATTTTTTTTTCTTCGCCATTAACCAGTTCTCCACCGATTGTAAGTTATTTACATTTTTTCAGCACGCTACGTTGTTCGCCCGCGAACCCAGTATTTTTCTCTGTTCTTCCCCTATTTTCTCCCTCTTCTGATCGTCTTCTCATCTTACTCCTTTGATAAAAGTTGTTCATTTTTTCGTTATCTATAATTTCTTCTTCTTCACCTTTTGCTAGTTCTGCATTATTTTCGAGATATTCTTCACTTTCTAGAACTGACTATTTTTTGGCTGAGTCCAGCTCTCGCTGGACTCTGTTTCTTGTGCGTCCGAGAGCCCCTTGTGAGGTTGATAACTTCTAGAATCCTCCACCAAATTGAGAACCACTTTTTTAAAGCTCCTATCCCCACTATTATCTCGAATTTGATCTATCAAACTCAAATTTCGGTGGCCTATATCCTCTGGAAATGTGGAGGAAACTTTTGGGTTTAAGTAATTTCTGTACAAGTCACACTATCCGATCAAGCTCTGGGCTCTCCTTTCCACATGAATATCTTCTTGATTCTTCCATGGAATTGAATCTTGTTTGTTCCTATCTCTTGTCCTCACTATTATCTCGAGATTGATCTAAAGAACTCGAGTTTTGGTGTGCTATATCTCCTAAAATCGTCAGAGAAAATTCTGGATTTATACAGTTTCTATATAAAGAACCTAGTGTGAACTGCGTGACAGGAGCACATTTTCAAGACGATGGTGAAGTCATGCTGCATTGTCTTCATCCTTCTTTGGCCCTATCCTGAAGAGGGAAGTATTGGCTTCGTGTTGGTTCTATTTGGGCATTATTTCATCGTTGTTTACCCTCTTTTCTTCGCCCCTACTTTTGATAAATCATCACATATTTCTGGTTTTCTACTACAACTTCGCGACGGGGGCCTGTTCTTCAAGCCAGAGTAGAGTTATGTTGCATCCTCTTCATCTTCCTTCGACCCTATGGAGACTACACATCAAAGGTAGGGTGACTAACATAACCAAATTTGTGGTTATTCTTGGACATCACTTGACAGTGCCTTGCCGACTCGACCCCCAGCGACCGTCACTGTAGCCCTTCGTTTTCGCGCACACGTCACGCGTCCTTATCCACCTCTCTCCCCCCTAAATCACGCAATAAATAATATCCACGTTCCAATGCTCCGCAAGATCGTTTCAGCTCGAACACGTCTTGACACTCTTTTGGACACCGAGTGCAATCTTATTGCCTATTGGCAGTGCAACGATCGCCATATCTTGTTCCCTAGGAGCATCGGAACCCAACGTAGATGGCCTTGCGGGGTAATAAGACCGAATCGTGGCCCTCACTCCGCAGGAGCACCACCGGTGAAACCTGGTAGGAGGGTGGAGAGGAAGGATAGCGATGGAGAAGAAAGGGGTGAAGGCCCACGTCAAGCCGGCGCAGGACGTGAGGAAGGACCGGAGATCCGCCACCGGGATGAGCGGCGCGCCGAAGAAGCGCGGGCACGGCGGCAAGTTCACCTGGTCCGGCGACCAGCGGTACGCCGGGGAGGAGGACGGCGGGTTGATGGAGAAGGGGGCCCTTGACGCCAGGGACCCCAACTTCGAAGACCCGGAAGAGCAAGGAGGAGCAGCGGCAGAGCTGGAGGGAGTGCAGGAGCATGCCAAGGCCGCTTGATCTGCTTCTGGGTCTTAATAAAAGTTGCTACGTTGAGGGTTCTGTATCCTTCCTCTGTGGTGGATAGCATGGGGAGGGGGGTTTGTGCTGTGGATCCTTTCGGATCTGTACATTCAGCTCTTTGATCTAAATAATTTTGGGGGATTTGTAGAAATGTAAGGCCTTTCCCGTTGTACAGCTTTTATGTATTTATAGCTTTCTAAAAAGGTGCCTTTTTTTTGGAAGATGATCTATGAGGATGCATTATCTATCACTTCAGGTGGATTGGACTCTAAACAAATGTAAAGATTTGAGAAAAACTTCCCAGAATTTTTCTTGAGATGCATACTTTTTAAAATTCATGTAATCGGGGAAGATCTTCGATGAAGATGCTCCTGAAGTTGGAACTCGCGAGATGTTCCTGAGCTAGATGGAATAAGAGGCAAAGTGGCAAAGCGAGGTGTCTGGCGTTAATGCATGGATTAACAAGGTGGAGAATCCCAATATTCTACACAAGAACATCACAGGGTACAATTATGGTATACTAAAAAGGAAGGAAAAACCTATAAATCCTCAGTTTCAAATCTGGTTCAGTGTCATGCATAATCAGAATTTGATTAGTTGCATGAAGTTGGTCTCGCCAACTGGTTCTTCTCCAGCTGTAGTGACTGAGATGAAGTGCATGACTAATTTGAGTGGATGCAGAAGGTACTGCGGCAGAACACAACAGAAGTCATCAGTATTTCAATTTGATTAGTGACAAATATGGATTGCATGATGACCAGAATTGAGCATGGTTAATGCATGTTTGAACTAATGGTATCCTCCATGGATGACTTTGAGGAATTTGTTCAATGGAATGCCATCGGAAGCATCAAGTAATTGAACCCCTCCGAAGCATGGTTTGCTGACTCGGTGTGAGTTGTACCTACTCGGGTGTGCCGCATTGGATCTGAGAGCATTCAATATATGATCCATCGAGTTTGGTTGAGTTGCATACCACCTGTTAGCCACTTCGCCGTCACCGCCTCTGGATCTCATTCGCCGTCGCCACAGAGCCGTTCCCTACCCCGCAGAGCTGCACCATTGTTGGGGAGGGGTGCGGGGTGGGGGGGGTTGAGCTGCCCTGAAGCCTCACCGGTTGGTGAGGGGTGGACGTAGGGTGCCTGGAAGGTCCCGAACCACCTAAAAACCCCTCGTGCATACTCTATTTGTGGTTTGATGTTTGTGGTTGCTATAACTTTCGTTACGCTTATATTGCGAGTTTGATACGGTGAGATGAGAGCTTATTAATTGTCCATTCATTCTTCGATAATCGAGTGATCATCATCAAATGCGGAGAGTTGTGAGAGCTTGATTGCTATTGATTCATTAGTTCCTCTAGTTCGATCTTGTCTTCACATCTCTGTCTTTGTGGTTAAACTTGTGTTAGTTTAAATTTGTCTAAAAAGGGGAGGCAATCAATTCACCCCCCCTCTCGATTGCCTCTTAACCGGGCCAACATAGAGGACCCACCTAGGGTCATGCCACTTCAGTCTGGAGAAGGGTCCGCCCCTCCTTCATCCTCTGCTGCCATGGAGGGTGGTCAGCCCTCTCTTTCATGTCCATCCACCAATAATTCTACAAGTCACATTCTTCAAATGATGGTGCAGTTGGATCTGGCCCAACTTTAGGCCCTTTATCAGACCTTGCAGGGGTCAGGTGCCTGTCTCCCACGATTTCACAAGGTCTATTTGCTACTTCCATCTCTCAATCTAGGGTTGATGGGCCCAGGGCTCCGTCTGCACCTTCTGATCTTACCCCGATCCAACCCTAGATCCTTCGTTTCTCAAATCTGAAGGCGGGCGAGTCCTTTGGTTCAGCCCCTCAAGCTCTTGATAAAGGGAAGACCGCTCTTCCCTCATCTGCCCAGATTGATCCCTACAGGTCTGTTCTTTGGGCACCACAAGTCCTTGCAGGCCCAATCGATTTTGCTCGCCCTCAGCAGGGAGCGGCCCATATTTATGTCCATTCGGGTCATCCTTCGGCCCAATATCCTTCTTATGGGCCTCCCCTATCTTCTGTCTATCCTTCGGCTCCTCGCTTTGAGCCTGCTCCTTTTACTCCACCTCTATCTCGGGAGCAGGAACTCCTTGACAAGTGGGCTGCCATGCAGCAACAACTCGACTTTCTTCAAAAGCGGGTCGGCCCACAATCTTTGACAGATGTTCCCGTTCCTAGCTTTCACAATACCCGATTACCTCCTCAGTCCGAGCTCCCCACATACCGCAAGTATGATGGGAACAGTAATCCATATGTTCATGGAGGGATTTCATGTATGAATCGATGTAGTTTCAGTATGATGATCGCCTGATGGCATATTTTTTCTACTGATCATTAGATGGAGTCGCACTAGAGTGGTTTTATGCTTTGCCACTGGAAGATGCCGAGAGTTTCAAAATTGTCAAGGAGAAGTTTATTTAGTGATTTCAGGACTGGGTCGACTGAGAATATTCGTTCACAGATCTGGTTGATGAGAAAATGAAGGCCGATGAAGACTTCGTTACTTATGCTGACAGATGGAGGCAGATGGCTGCCCGTGTGCCTGGTCACATTCTAGAGGAGGAAAAGGTCAAGTTACTCATTTCGAATGCTACCCCTACGTTCCGCAACATCCTGGCCATGAATGATATCGTCAACATGCACCAGTTATATAGCCGGGTGAGGTTTATCTAGACCCAATTCAAGGACTCCCCCATCCATTCTCTCTTTGAGGCCTAGAAGCCTAAATATAATAGAAAACCTCAGGGGCCTATCACTGAAGGAGTCCAGACTAATGAGCAGGTGCAAGTCGTTACTTTCTCCTTCCCTAACCAATTCGCTCCACCCCGCTTTCCATAAAATCCCCCATGCAACCCTCAGTTCCCCGCTCCACAAAATACCCAGCCTGTTTTACCCACTCCGCAAAATGCCTTCCCCACTACCCAACAGCCGCAATAACCCCCACAATACCACAATGTCCCTCCACCTAATGGCTATGTACCCAAATGCCTGGCTCTGAAGAGGGTGCAATATCCTCCTTTGCTCGAGTCTCTCCTAGATATTTTCTCAACTCTTATGTCTATTGGTGCAATTCAGCTTCCTCCGAAATGGCCTAACTGGAACCCAGCCATTGATCAGACCAGATATTGCATGTTCCACCGACAGCCCGGGCACACCATCGAGGGTTATTTTCAGTTTAGAGATCTGGTGTATGATCTGCATGAAGGTCAGCGTATTGATTAGGCCGAGATGCACAAGGCCATTATGAAAATTAAAGAAAAAAGATGGCAAGTGTCGAGGTAGCAAGTGCAGCAGCAAGCATGTAGTTGCAGCCACAGCCACAATAATAGCAGCTCGTTCAGTATTTGGGGATCCATCAGAGCCCCATGCCGAATTATCTGCCCGCTCCACAACCTCAGCCACTGGCACCAGCTCAGGTCAACCTTGTTCAACGCCCAGCCCCCGATGCTGGGTGGTGTTCTGATGATGAAGCTTCAGTTCAGTGGCTTATGGCTCTCCACCACACCTACCGCAACCCTCCTCTTCTTTCTACGCCCGTCATCCTATCACCAAACCCTCAAATCCCTCCATCATATGCACCCGCCATTCCTTTTAAACCCCTCATCCTACCACCTATTTCCCCCATTATTTTGCCTATCCTTGCTCCCCTAAAGTCAGCCACCCTACGTATCATCACCATGCCACCATCCAACCCTTTGCTGGTCATCCTCCCAGCATGACCCATCACCACCCCCACTACTCCCATTACCCCCATTATCTCCACTACGCCTACCCCTACGCCACTTGTCCACACTGTTTGACCTATTAAGCCTCCCACCATCAGCCCATCTGATGCCGTGCCAGCCTAGAACCTTGCCTTGCGGAGTGGGCGTTTGTTCCATCGAAACTATCCTACCACCAGTGCTCCAGCACCCAATCCTAGTCCTCACAACAGGCTACTGATCAGGAGGTGGCAGATCAGCTGTCGGGTAGTCAGTATGACCTGCTGCATCATCTAGACAAAATGCCTGCCAAAATTTTAGTTCTAGAATTAATTAAGCGGTCTAAGCTTCACCAAGACGCACTGTGAGATTTTTTACAAAAGGTCATGGTCAATGAAGACATGGTAGTGGACAGTTTGCCAATCGCCCTAGCTACAATTTCCAAGGGGCCAGCAATCACATTTTCAGAAATCGAGCTAGCACCTCCCAAGGCTCGTTAGATGCCGCTATGCATTTCTATCATTATGAACAAAGTAAGCATAGATGTGGCATTGGTAGACACCAGGGCTTCTATTAATGTCTATCCTCTCATCACTTTAAGGGCCTGCAATATTTTAGAAGATGCATTGAGGCCTACCCTGACTACTATTGCAGTATGTGATAATTCAAGGAGGCCGTGTCATGGGGTGGTCACCATTCAGGCTGAACTTGGGCCACTCACCATGCCCATTGAATTCTATGTGCTCGATATCGACCCCATGTTCAAGGCCATTCTGGGTCGACCGTGGATTGATAACCTCAATGCTGTGCCATCCACTGCTCATTAATGCCTCAAATTCCCTTTCCAAGGGAGGGTTGTCAAAGTCAAAAGCATTTCCATGATTCAGTCTATCAAGGCTATTTCAAAGAAGATTTTGTCGACCCTCTGGCCCAGTAATCGTCACAATTATCTCAGTACTAGACCTGAACTTTGCATGGGCTTATGCACCACACATGCCCACAGTTGCACTAGCCAATATTAAAGAGAAGCCCAAGATAAGAGATTCCAAGGGCTAGAGCATTGTATTGAAGCTAGGCTATCAGCCGGGGAGAGGCCTCGGCGCCCAATTGTAGGGGCGGATGAAGTCGATCCCTAGGGGCAGAAAAATGAGCAAGAGGGGCCTTGGTTACCGGGAGTCCTCACTATCAATTCTGGGAGATTTAGGGCTGTTGACTTGGGACAACCGTTAGTACTTTATCAGGGGTGCCCTCTAGCTAGGTACTTTGAAGGAACTGCCAAGACAGCCCAAGAAGAAAGATACGGCTTGTACAGTTGACGGCCCGCAATTGCTGCCTCGGGTACCTGTTGATGATATGATTGATTTCAGTGAAGCTTTTTCAAGATTGTTCTATGAGGAAGACTGTTAGAGAAGCCCGGAGGAGCGACTTATACAGTACGCGTCGAAGAAGCTGGCTTACCATCTGCGGGAAAAGGGGAGCTCACCCATTACTTTTACTTGGCCTCCATCCCGCCTACTTTCATTCTTTCAAAAGTTGGATTTCATATCCCGCTCACCTCCTTTTGTGGTCAACCCTCTGTTATTCCAGGATCCAACTGATTTCCTCATTGTCAAGGTCTGTGATTGTAGGCACTACCCACCCAGTGATCTCTTTGCTTCATTCTTCTCCTCTTTCGATCTGTTCTGTTGACCCTAGGGCGGCGCCGGCGCGGCTTCGGGGATGTTGACCGTCGCCGGCGCCGTCACGCTCGCTTCCGGTTCGGTCGTGCAACTCGCGCTCTCCGGCGCGGGCGCGCATTCGTCCATCGCCGCGAACGGCGGCATCGCCTTCGACGCGAACCAGAGTTTCGCCTTCCTCGATCTCGGCGCGACGACCGGCACCTACGCGAGTCTCATCACCGGCGTCGGTTCCAATCCCGGTACGGGAAGCTGGACGATCTCCAACGCCGGTTGGTCCGGCACCTTCGTCTGGAACTCGGGCACGCAGGCGATCGACCTGACCCTCGCCGCCGTCCCGGAACCCGCCGTCCACGGTCTCGCGGGCGCGGGCGCGCTCGCCGCGCTCGCGTTCGTCCGCCGGCGCCGGAAAGCCGTGTAAGTCGTCGGTTCGTCCGACGGGTGACGTATTACAATTCCTACGTGAACCGCATCAACGCCGGCGGTTACGACCGGCAGTGGATCCGCGACGCGCAGGAGTACCTCGTTCCCGGCACGACCACGCTCGAACCCGGACAGGCGGTCTCCTTCGTCGCCAAACCCGGACAGGACATTTCCGCGAACATCTCGACGCCGGCCGCGAACCTCGCCGCCGCCTACGCGCGACCGATAACGATGATTCCGGGCCTTCCGGGTAACGACAACTACTACCTCGATGCCGGCATGAAGATCACGGCCCTCGCCTCGACGAACAACACGGACGTGGTCACCGAGACGCAGAACAGCCGGACGATCACCTATTCCGACATCTTCACCGGCTACCGCGCGCCCCGGGGCGGCTACATGCGGAGTTTCGCGGACTGGGGCGATTACGACCAGGAGACCGGCAACGGTCCCTACGACCAGTTGTTTCTCTCCTCCGGAGGCGCCACCCTGCATCAGGTCGTGCTCGATCCCTACGCGTGGATCGCCTCGGACGCCGATCTGGGCGGCTCGTACACGGTGGGGCACGTCATCGAGATGCCGTCCGGGGTGACCACGCAATTGCAGGATTTCCAAACCGTCGTCGCGCTGTACGGGAGTTCGAAACTGCTGCCGGTCCACTACGGTTTCCGGCGCGTCCTGCTGGACGACGCGGCCGCGACCGGAGACCGCGCGAACGCGCGGCCCACCGCCCGGAACACGGACGCGAATCCGTCCGTGAACATGAATTTTCGCGCGAGCCGGCTGACGCGCCATCCTTTCGACGCCGCCGTCCTTTCCCGGTACAACAACACGTTCGGCTCGTCGCAGTGGACCACCGACTTCGCGCTGGATCCCTTCGATCCCTCGCGGTTCCCAAACCTCGCGACGAAGAGCCGGCCGTTCCTCGATCCGCTGAACGCGCCGGACGCCGATCGTTTCGCGATCGCGGACGTCCCGCACGCCCGGATCGGCATCCTCTCCCTCGGCGAACTTCAGAACGCGTCGCTGGCGCAGGTCGGCTGGGCGTCCGGACTCGCCTTCGGGAATTCGCTGTTGCCGCCGGACGACGCGGATCTCCCGGCCGGCAAATCCCTGTCGTCACGTTCCGGATACTCGTCCGACGAGGAGAACACGATCTGGGGCGCCATGATTCCCGGAGCGCCCCCGACCGCGCTCGACAAGTACCTGCGCCGGACGGACCGGCTGCCGGGACAACTCGCGCTGTTCGACTGGTCGTTCGAACTCAACCACGCCCTCTGGGACGGTTTCTTCTTCTCCGGCATTCCGTCCGGCAACCCCGGCTGGACCGCGCCGGCATGGGATCTCAAGGGCGTTGCGGTCGAAACCGCCGCGCGCGATTCGCGCTACGTTCCCGGGAGAGGGCAACGCCCGCCGGGGTCCCAGCCGCACCCCCCCCCCGGGGCCGGCCGCCTTTTGCTTCGTCGGCGTGCGCTCGGCCATTTGAGTCAACACTCCCTACATGGGTGTAGTACCGGGTCCTCCATCAGTCGCGCGGACGCAATCACCCTCGACCCGGCCCACTGGCCACTACAACTGGTCCCGCAGGTCGTCGCCGCCACGGTGGAGCAGCAACTGCCACCGCTGCTGCAACAGCTGCAAGCTGCCATTGGCCGCCTGCAGGCAGCAAACATTGCGGCAGTGGAAGGCCTCACCGCACAGTCCGTGTGGCACGAGGCGCAGCCCCAGATGCAGGAACGCATCATGGACCGGCTGACAGAAGCGACGCGGCAGGCCGTCACAGACTCCTTCCCGCCGACCGAGCACGGCTCGCTGGCAAAGATGAGCGGCTCAGGCAGTCACGCTGGCGCGTGGCTCGCAGCAAACACGTGGTTCCGTCCAAACCGTCTTACGGACCCCGAGTTCTGCACCGCCTTCAAGCTGCGAGTGGGCGCGCGCCTCACGAGGGCAGATGACCCGCAGCAGTGCATCAAGTGCCACCAGCCAGTAGACCCTTACTGCATCCACGCCTTTGCCTGCAAGAAGAGCACCCAAGGCCCGCTCTCCCGCACTGGAGGCGTCACGGTGCGTCACTACGCAGTGCGCAACGCCCTGTTCAGCTGCCTTTCCAGCGGGATGAATATAAAGGTACTGGAGCCGCAGATGGACACCCACTTTGCCCGGATGCCCGGCACCGGCAACACAACAAGGCGTGCGGACATCGGCCTCTCGTTCGTCGGCGAGCCCCAGAAGATGTACATGATCGATGTCACGGTCGTCAACCCGAAGCAGCCGGCCAACAACAACATCGCACCGCCGGGCGAAGCGGCGAAGGAAGCGGCCACGAAGAAGATGAAGCTGTACCGCTCGGAGTTCAACATCCCGGCCGACCAGGTGGTGCCGTTCGCACTGGAGACCTTTGGTAGGTATGACGCAGCAGCTGAGCAGTTCGTGCAGGCAATCGCGAAGCAAACCAGCGCAGGCGCGCCCAACGGCGCCGCCTTTGCAACCTCCGTCCAGAGCGCGTATGAGCGCCTGTCCGTGGCGCTTCAGCGTGGCAACATCAACATGATGGCGCGCTTTGAGGCAGCCTGCCTCGGGCGGGCACACAACTAACATGCGCGGCGGGCCGATCGACTGAGTGTAGACTTGTCTGGCCACTTCCCTCCTTTGAAAGAAGACACTACAGATACGGTATGCCCATATGCTTCCATTGCTTCCCTTTGCAGGAGTCGCTGCCGGACACCACTGCGGTTCCCACAACAGAACGCAGACCGAAGTGTGACAGCATGACTCACACCACGACCACCATCACTTCCAGGACGTCATTGCACTGCTGTGCTCTATGTTCTGACCAACTCGGGTCAGCGGCTTGGTCATCTGCTGACATTGCATGTGCCACCGACTGTACCGTCTCGGGCGGAGCGGAGGCTGCCCCGGTGCTGGCGTCGTCGGCGTCGGACTGGCCGGCACACTCCTGCCTGCCACGGCTGGCGGGCCCGGGCGATGATGCAGGGCTGCTGATCGCTCCGTCCACCCTTTCACCGGCAAGCGCTGCTGCGGCATCCTGACCGTCCTGTGGCGCGGCTCGTCGCAGCACGAGGCACATCGGCATGTAGCACCCGGCGGTGCGCGCGCCAGCCGAAGCTGTGCTGGCGCTGTGGCAGCACATGCCCGGGCAGGCCTCCGTGCGCACGAAGCAGCCGCGCCCGTACACGGGATTGATAGACCGTGACCTGATATTTGAAATTTTATTTTTAGTAATATTCATGTTAAGATCGCGGTGCCATGACTGACCGCGTTAGTGATAGTTGCGATGCCCTTGCTGACCGCGTTCCGGTTCGGGTCCCCAGGAACCCTAAGGCTTTGCCCAGCATGATAAGTAAATATTAGTGAGTCTAAATGCATGTTTTTACGTCTGCATGTCATTTGAACCAAGTAATGTAATTAGGAATCATATTTTAACCTTTAATTTTCATAAGTCTTCATTATCCAGTCTACCTTGATTCGATGTTCTTATCTAAACTCCAATGTTCTTAGCATGATTAAAAGAGTAGCTCTTCCTGTTAAACCTGAAAATTAGCTCATCATAGCATGGTTTTACTTTATTACATGATAGCTATATTGATTAAGGGTTCGATTTTATCATGTAAGATGTCGTGTGATATATTGATTGAAGGTTGTGTCACTCTGGTGATATTAACCTACCGCTTCTGTTAGTTTCTGGTAGTGAGATAGGAACACTATTCTTGGTGAAGTTGGGACCCTCCGTCAGATATTCCTTCCTACCAGACTGAAACTTTCTTCATCGAGGCCTCCGTAAGTCTCGTGAGTCTTAGATTCCCACAAGGACGCCGAGCTTATTGTACCATGAAAACCCTGTAACCCATTAGAATCCTAGTCCTACTGTGTAGGATAGGGTTTGATCTACCTTTGGACTCATAGAACGGGATTCTGTTTGGGTTCTATCAGCTCTGTGAACGCAACCTGATCAGGAACCGCGTTCATCTCCATATCGCGATAGTCATTCTGACTGTGTTCTGTGAAAGACCCCTATCTAGATCCCTTTGCTCTAATCGCGACCTTGAGACCAACCGCATTCTTGATGGATCGCAACCCTATTCATGACTGCGTTTAACACAATGTCCCGAACTTGTTTTCTTCAGTTCGATTATGGTTTATAAGTTCAAGATTTGATTGTCTAAGGTACTGTTGACCTTATATCCTTCCTATATGTCATCTATACTGCTTATGTCATAATATTTATTTTTTGGAAATCAATTCATGATATTTTTGGAACATAATCTCTTGACTCCATGTTGGCCATCTCTGTAGACTATGAGTTTATTCAGAGTTGTGGGTCTGCAACAACTAATGCCAGGTAGGACAGAAGTCCATTCTGTAAACTATGAAAAAATTCTGAGTGTGACATTGCACCAGCTTCTGTTATTCTGATATTCTGTAAGTTTTTGTTATTCTGGCAAGCTGATATTCAGTAGACTATTACTTTGTTGTCCTGCTTAACGTTATTGCAATTCTAATATTCTGGTTAATTCTATAAGTTATGTTCATCTAGTTCGTAAGTTCTTGTCTTATACTGTTAACTTGTCCTTGGTTCCATATAGGGATTGTTCCCTTTTCTTTTGAGTTCTATGTCTATCCTTGACATTAAAAGTCGGTATTGAATGTCTCCCTTGATTGTTAGATTGCATTCCATATTGATTATGGTTTATATCACTCTTGACATAGCATTTCATTGAATACTGAATAATTGGTGAATTACTTATAGTTTGTCTGGCAATAGAGATGTAATTCTTACTGAGTATTTTTACTAACCCAGTTTCTCTTAACATTTTTCAGGTAATAATGATGAAGATGTTCAATCTGAAGGGGAAGGGCAAGAGTGTGGGCGCTCTAGAGGATCGGAGTTTGTGTCTTTCCTTTTTCTTGAGTCCAGTCTTATAATTTGAGTCTTTTTCTTTCTTTTTATCAATGTAAGTTTGAGTCAAGAAAATGTAACAGTTGGCGAACACCGCTGACGTCCCTTCTGCCATTAGACCGCGGATAAACGGGTTTAATGGCAGGAGGGAGCGCCAAACGAGAAGACAGTCGAGGTGTCGCCAAGGAAGAAGAAGAATTGCGGCGTCACGAGCCGCCTAAGGATGCAATGGAGCGATGAGAGCTGCTGTAGCCATGAGCCGGGTGTTGACGTTGTGATCCAAGTTAATGTATGCGCGATATGCGTCAGATTTCCAGCGGCCATGTTGCTGGATGATAGAGTCGGATACGCCGGCGAGCTTGAGGGCTGTAGTACCACCGCGACGGAAGGAGTGGCCGGCGTAAGCACTGGGATCGCGACCAGGGAAAGCTGCCTGGATGATGGCTCGCATGCGATTGATGAAGTCGACGGAGGGGAGTGGAGTGCAGCCTGAAGGCAGCCTGGAAATGAACAGGGGATCTGTGGGCTGCTGAGGGAGGAAAGGATAGCGAGCGAAGAAAGAGAGGTAGTCCGCGGGGAGGTTGCGAAAGCGAGGGGCAAGAATCGGTCGTAAAAATCCGCGATGGCCACTACTGTGTGTCCACTATCATCTCATCACATATCATCACATAAATAGATCTCACATCTCTGATGACTGATGTCAGTGATGACATCTCATCACATTCACTTACATAATCAACATGACGTCTGCTTCCTCCCGCGCTGAGTCTATCATTGAGGACATTGAAAGCAGCCTGGCCCAGGCAGCCGCAGCGGTAACTGCGGACAACCTCATCGTCGCACATCACATCCTGTCATCACTCCATCAACGCACAGCAGCCTGGCAACAACTTCCCGCTCATCATCAACGACGACGAATCATGGATGACATCGGTATCATCAAACTCAGCCGAGTCAGCGCCTCTTTCTCTTCCCTCACCCATCCTCCTTCTGGCCTGCGCTTCATTGATGATGATCTTGGTGGTGAGATACCAGAGACTACCATCTATCATCGCCTCATCAGTCGATCATCAGAGGACTTCTACGAGCACACTCGTCTCACCAGCACTGAGTTCCTCATCCTCTTCCAAGAGCTCAAACCATTTATCGTCAAGCCGCGTGACACTGACCTCTCAGAATCCTTTCACAATAACAGTCGCCTACACTATTCACACAGAAAACTGCACCCCATCGATGAGCTGCTGCTGTGGTTGTATCATGCTGATGGTAATCGACACACTGTGCTCTGCCTTCTCTTCGACATCGACCGCACGTCTGTCAACGTCATCACAGATCATGTCACTCGCGCGATGAATCATGCGGAGGAGGAGGAGGAGGAATCAGCAATTTCGTCGTCATCGTTGGATGCAGCAGTTGATGAGTTGATAGTACTGAGAAGCTCACTGCGTCGTATCTCATGTCTCACTGCTGTCCTCCTCCTCCTGTTCTCTGCTGCCTGCACTCTCGATTGTCGAACTCTGTCTGCCTTGACCCTGTCCTTCACTCTCTCATATGCTTCATGTGATGCTGTCATTGCCAGTTGCAGAGGAGTGCGGAGCAGAGTGGGAGGAGGCGTCTCAAACTCCTCGTCTGAATCTTCAGGGGGAGGTTGATGTCGTAGGCGGCGCTGTCCTGCTCGCAAGCGTCGACGCTCCCTCTGCTCCTCCTTCCACTCCTCATGCTGTTTCTTCCACTCCTCTCTCATCTGCTGTAGAAGTTGCTGCTGCTGTGCATGCCTGTTCGCCTCAATTCCTGCTAGACGGAGACGATTTGTGATCTGATTATCGTCGAGGAGGAACTGACGACTGGTCATCTCAGCCTTGAGCTGAGAGCGAAAATCTGTCATGATGAGGTAGTCCTAGAGCATGTCCAATGAAAGCTGGTGTGAGTGCAATTACTTGCCCATTCACTACAGTAAACTGCTTGTTGGATTTAGTAGCCATGTTACCATAGAACTGTGCAACCAAATTATAATAGACCTTCCGATGAGCAGACATGAAATGATCAAGGTTGGGTTGACTGGAAATAATATCTACCAAGCCAGGCAATACCTCGACCAAACTGTTGAGATCAATCGCACGAGCACGGAGGATCTTCCGGGTGGCTTTGTTACCTTGTGTTAGTGCTTGAGACGCCATGTGTTCCATTTCCTTAGCCTTAGCCCGTTGCTCACGAGCACGGCTACTTTCCTCCCCCTGACGAGA
Organism: Amorphophallus titanum; assembly: GCA_024336825.1. Classification (NCBI taxonomy): domain Eukaryota; kingdom Viridiplantae; phylum Streptophyta; class Magnoliopsida; order Alismatales; family Araceae; genus Amorphophallus; species Amorphophallus titanum. The sequence continues at coordinate 15,479 of JANBPO010002337.1, forward strand.
AGACTGTTCTGAACGAGCAGACGTCCTTGTAGAGCGTTTGGGTGGCGGTTCTGGCGGTGGAGATTGGCCAGCATCTTTCTCCTTCCTGGCGGACTGGCGCTTGGGAGCCATCTGAACCATGGTCGTATCAGTCCCAAGAGGACCTAGATCCCGTCGATTTGAACATAGGACACCATGTAGCAAGGCCAAGACTCTCTAAACACCAAGACTTACCTCAGAGACGATTGATCAAGGAGGCTCTGTTGGACGCAGCAAGGAGAACGGCGAGCAGCCACCAAGTCGATTCCCGCCGGAACAAGGGTTTTGGGGTTGCAAGGGAAAGGTTTTAGGGCTAGAAGGAGTGGTGGCAGGTTTTAGAAGGGGGCTGGAAGTGTTTTATAGTGATTAGGTTGAAGGCAAGGCGTTTACGCCCTTGCGGAAGCGGTGCGGTTCGCGTTAGAACGCGACCGCCCGTAACGGGTCGACCCAATGGGTCGACCCGAACCCAATCCGAACCCCCGTTAAGCCGATAAGCAGGGGTCGACCCAATGGGTCGACCCATCCCCTGTTGATGCAGGAAATTTCCAGATTTTCAAAAGAAACAAGAACGATTCAAATCCCCAATTGAATGTATCATTCGAGGTCAAGGAAATTAGACTTTTTGTGGGGTCTAACCAATTGGGGAGGATGTTTTAAAGAGATTAACCCACTCATTCGGGTTGAATTCTAAACATTCCAGTTTTCAGATTCAGAGAATCAACTCTTTGAACAGCACATAGATATAACAAGGAGTAGATGGCCATAGAAATTAATCAACTGAAGGGGTTCATAACTAATAACATAGAAGACATGCAATTCATACAAATGAGGATTTCACACATATCCAATTATTGAATTCAAGCAATATGATGCATATGCATTAATGCATGAAGAAGGAGACCCATCTAATGCAAGGCGTATGAATGACTTAAATGCAGAAAATGCATGCAAGTTACTCTAAATGAAATGCAAAATGACATGCTCAAATGTCTGACTCCTCTATTCTACAAACCCCTAACTCTCTTCTAAATGATGTGAATTTTTCTTCATTTAGAGGTTTTGTAAAAATGTCGGCAATTTGGTGATTTGTTTCAATGAAGCTTATTTCAACATCACCCTTACTTACATGATCACGAATGAAATGGTGCCTAATTTCAATATGTTTGGTTCTTGAGTGATGAACTGGATTCTTTGAAAGGTTAATGGCGGATGTGTTATCACATAGGATAGAAGTGTTTTTAAGGACGATGCCATAGTCAATCAATTGTTGTTGAATCCAAAGCACCTGGGCAACACAACTGCCTACAGCCACATACTCGGCCTCGGCAGTCGATAATGCCACTGAATTTTGCTTCTTGGAGGCCCATGAAACCATGCATCCTCCAAGAAATTGGCAATACCCGCTTGTGCTCTTTCGATCTAGGAATAATTTTTCCACCCTTACGGCATACAATCCCGCACCCACACTTAAGAGGACAAAGTTAGCTTGTATTGTTTCAGCAGGGAAAGTGACTTGACAAAAGTATGAAACCAAGCAAAATGGTTATCAAACTGGAGGAACGAAGGAATAGATCACACTAGTATCAAATATATATTCATAATACTTGGATATCATACAAAAAGACCAATATGTAGGAATTATGCAACATTTATTCATATATTCTGCAAAAACCCAAAACCCTATCTGTTAATTAAGAGGGGAAAAAGGAAAAGGAAAAGGCGACTACTAAGTACAGCAAAACCCAAATACGTACGAGCCATGCATTCCCAGGAAGAACAGCATGGCCTCCCAGTTATTAAGCTGATCTCTAAGACTGCAAAAAACCATAACGAGCACCGATCATATCGCTAGCAGCTGATCAATTTAATCCTGCCCATGTACCGCATGCTACAATATATATAACCTCTTCATTTCTTTCACACCACGGATCGATGTAATGAGTTGTGTAATTACTTCCTGGTGCAACTGCATGCGGTGCAGCAGGTAGAGCCAGCAACAGCTAGCTCGGAACCTTCCCCTTCTTTGATCATATAGCGAGCAGCGGCGGGATGGGCCGCCGCATGTTGCAGTCGGTGTTGGTCTGGTCGGCGGTGATGCTGCCGTTCTGGGTGGTCACCTTGCGGGTGTGGCACCGGCCGTTGTCCCGGCGCTGGTAGGACTGCAGGGTGGTGGCGGAGCCTGCGAGGGCGTCGCCGACGTCGGGCTGGAGCCAGCCGCCGGCGACCTGCATGTCGGTGATGGAGCTCTGGGAGCGCATCTGGTTGAGGGTGATGTCGGTGAACTCGAAGAGGATGTGGGAGAGGTTGGTATTGGCGAGGAGGCGGTCGCCGAAGCCGGCGGTGGAGGAGAGCATCTTGACGGGGTACTTGGCCTGGTTGATGACGCGGGCGAGGAAGCGGTTGGGGCGCTCGGTGATGCGGACGTCGGCGTAGTACTTGGACTGGGAGTAGACCTCCTTGAGGGTGCCCTGGAACTTGTACTCGACGGAGCTCTTGTACTTGAAGTGGGAGTCGATGAGGGTGGTGAAGTTGCCGAGGGAGGAGCGCACCCAACCCTCGAAGCGGGACTGCCGGCCGGCCTCGAGCTGGAAGTGGCCGTCCAGAAACTGGTTGTTGGCGTTGCGGGAGACGAAGGTCGGCTCCGCGTGGTGCTTCACCATCAGCGCCGGCACCGACCGCAGGCGCGAGTCCAGCCACAGGTGCAGGTTGGCGTTGATCAGCCAGAAGGGGAGGGCATAGCTCACCTGCACACGCATCAGCATCGCCATGGAGAGAGGCAGGCAGGCAGGAGGGCAACGGGTTACGCTTCAAAAATATTGCATGCATGCATACTTTAATTACAAGAAATACATGCAGATATATCCTTTGCGGCGGCCACATTTGGACTGGACTCGCTTCATTGCATGGTCAAAACGCTGCTACCACCATTATTCATGCATCTGTTGCTGCTGCTAGAGACTCCTCTCCTTCTGGATTAATTAACACCAGCTTACCTACTCCACCTCTTGAGGTGGGTTATCTACCCATCAAGTTAACTCCTCATGCATCTCAAATCAAAAGTGACTTAATTACAAAATAAATTAATTAAACTGGGTTAGGTCATACTTTCTAAACCTTCGATTGGTGTTATAGCAGACGTACCTGGAAGTTAATGTTGTGCGGCCTCCCGTTGAGAAGGTTGCCGAGAAAGGGCGTCAGGTCGAGGTGGTAGGTGGGCAGGTCGAAGGCCCTGATGGCCACCACCGGCGTCCACATCATGGGGTTGATACCCCCGGGGAACACCACCGGGAAAGGTATCACCGACCCCGCGTACAGCCCGTCCACCGTCACCACCACCTCCCTGAACGCCCAGTTCCCCCTCCTATTCGGCAGGTTGTTCTGTATGTTGTACTCGTCCGGCGGGTTCGTGTACCAGAACTCGTCGTCTCCGTGGAAGGAGACGCACACCTCCAGCACCGCCTTGTAGGCGTTCCGCGGGATCCGCACCTTCCCGCCGCGCACGTCCGCCTCCGCGTCCACTCTGTACCAGAACCCGCTCTGATCCCCGGCCTTCTCGTTGGCCACCGGGATGATCAGATCCGCCGGCCTCCCCAGCAGGTTCTTCAGCTTATTCTTCTCCGTGATGAACGCCAGGTCAGCGTCCCCCACCGGGTGCTCCTGGGAGTAGTACTCCTCGCGCTCGTCGCCGTAGTGCGGCTCCACAGGGACGAAGGCCTCCTCTTCCGAGGTATCGACCTCGGCCACGGAGCTCAGCCACGAGCTTACCCCGCCGACCATGGCGGGCGGAAGCCGCCCCTGCACCTCCCCCAGCTGCCGATGCACCCCGCCTGCGGTGGCGGCGGCGCCCCGGCCATAGAAGTCGATGGACACGTTGACGTGGTAGACACCCTTGTAGAAGTCGTCGACGGAGTTCTCCAGTATGACGGAGAGGAACCGGGGTGCCCCGGGCTTCTTCCGCCCCCGCTGCTCCGCCGCAGTCCGCAGCAGGATGGCGGAGAAGTGGGTCACGTCCTTGCGGACCTTCCAGAACACCCCCACCTGGCTGGGCTTGGCGGTGCTGGTGCGGAGCACCTCGACGCCGTCTAGCCACACCGCCGCGATGCGGTCGCTCTGCTCCCCGGCGCATGCCGCGGAGAACTCCAGCACGGCTCGGTTCCACGAGCACTCCTCCGGCGGGGCGGTGTAGTTGACGGTCACAGGTGGGGAGCCGACTGTATGGGCGAACTCGTACTGCAGGAGGAAGAGGGAGCAGGCGGGGGTCTCACCAGCTGCAGGGAAGGCCTGCGGCGGCGTCGGGTCGATGCACTCCACGGCCTCGTCGTCATCCGTCCCCGGCTCGGACGGGGAGACCGCCCGGATGTGGTAGTGCTCGGAGAGCGGGGAAGAGGAGGCCGCGGCCCGCGGGCAGAAGCTACGGGCGAGGCATAGGAGCAAGAACAGGAGTGGAAGGAGCGGTGCTCGCCGTGGTGTAGTGAGAGATGAGAGGGAGAAGGGGGAGTACATGTCTCTGTTGCTTCACCCGTGTGGGTGGGTTGAGCTCTCCGGTGGAATTAGCCTGCCGGCCATACGAGGGACAACCTTTTAAAGGCATCGAAACCCTAAAACCAGCACTGTGTCGAAGGACGAATATAGAACAAAGGGAAACCATGGTCCGGCCCAATGCGCCTGACTAATAAAATAATGCCACGTAGAAGTAGATCTTACGGTGCAATGCGCCGTGAAACGGTGGAGTGGATGGAAGGTAGTTTCATGGGTTTCAGAACGTTCACATTTAGGCGTCCATGGCTCCGGCAGGCCCGCCCAGGAAGGCCCCTTTGTAGCTTCGAAGTTTGCGGTACCGACGGTGAAGTGTGGCAACGAATGGCATTTCCGTGCGGTTCCGGCGTGCGTGTGGCTCGAGGATTTTAAGCATCTCATTTGCCTTGAGAATAACATGCAGTGAGGTGCAGCTTCCTGTGAGCATATTTTGAAATTATTGCATGCTCCGGAAAGGATTAACTCCTAACCGGAGAACCACTTCCACTGGAGTTTGTGGGATCCGTCCCTGTTTTGTTCGTTTAAATTGAGAGCAGTACGTAGGTCATGGCGCAATTATGACATCATGTAGTTTGATCAGTTTCATGCATGCAAAGAAGCTCATAGATCATCGCATGTCTGGGAAAATCGTTTCCATATTGTTTTAGGATTATGGGGAAAGGCGTTGAAACGTATGTCCCATCTTGAATATTGTCGTGCAATGTGACATCTGATCGCGGAGGTGGAGGGTTGATGGATGATCATAAAATGGCAACAACACATGATGTACCATATATACAAATTTTACATGATGTTTTATATTAATATATGCTAATATATAAAACAGCATCCTTCAATGATACATGAGGAGAGAAAAATACGTCAAGTCCAGTACGATCCAATAGTGCCACGCTCAACATAATCCAATGCTGTCAAGTCCATTGTGGTCATCTCCAATTAACCCGTAGTCTGAGAATGCAGTCCAATGGGACCCACTCAGGATTGACCGGTCCACTGTGGACACACTTTTTGTTAAATTAAATTGATTTTATTCGTTTATTAATTTTGTTAAGAGCGTAGGCGTGCCAGTCACCGAAGTGACAGTTTATTCGGAAGCCCATGGTGCGCTCGATCTGAATTCGTCAGACGACTGTGTAGTTCGGGTCGGGACCAAAACCCGTCGTACCATAAAGGTCACGACGTCATTTACATCCCTGAGCAGACTCTTGCCCTCACTCATTTCAAAGGAGCAGACTGCTTTTGTCAAAGGCAGGCATATCATTGAGAACATTGCCTTGGCTCAGGAAATGGTGCAAGAACTTGGCAGAAAAACCAGAGTAGCAATGTCATTCTCAAATTGGACATGGCAAAGGCATATGACAGAATTGAATGAGACTTTCTTGCTGCAGTCCTGAAGAAATTTGGTTTTGACTCTAAGTTCATATTTCTGATTGAAAGAGTGGTTACTAATTGCTGGTTTTCAATTGCTTTGAATAGAGATATGGCTGGCTTTTTCAAATCCACCAGAGGCCTCGGACAAGGTGATCCTATTTCCCCAATTCTCTTTATTCTGGCTCAAGAATCACTTAGCATGTTACTAAAGGATAAATTTGATAAAGGCATAGTGGGTTGGTATTCTGGCCCCCAGAAATGCCCCTCTATCTCCCACCTTTTATTTGCAGATGATACACTTGTCTTTGCCAATGCCAGTGCTACTTCCCTTCGTCAACTTATGCACACATTAAAAACTTATGAGGAAGCATCAGGGCAGCTGATAAATACTACAAAGAGTGGCTGTCTTCTGAACTCAAACAGTAGTCCCAGCCTCATCTGAAGACTAGAAAATATCACATGTTTCTCTAGACAGTCATTTCCCTAAAAGTATTTGGGATATCTACTGATCTTGGGCAGATCCAAGAAGGTTTTCTTTGCTGGCATCATCACCACCATCCAGAAGCGTATAGAAGGATGGCAAGCTAAATTGCTCTCACAGAGTGCTCGATTAATCTTGATCAAACAAGTCCTAGCTTCCATTCCAATATATATTCTGGCTTCCACTCCTCTGCATGCAGGCATACATCAAATGATGGATAGGTCCTATGCCATTTTTTTCTGGGCTCCTCCAGTCATGGCAATCGAAAACACTGGAAAGCTTGGACTGCTATTTACAAACCTATGGAGCAGGGAGGTCTTGGGATTATGTCCCTAAGACAAATGGACCTAGCTCTTAGGGTCAAAATGCTATGGAATGGACTCCACTCTCAATCTCTTTAGGCAGATTATTTCAGGGCTAAATATATTCAGAATGCACACCTTGCTGAGGTCAATTTCAAAAATATGAAGGGCATTAACAGAAGTAGCTGGAATAAAGCTAAAGCTCTCATCTTGGAGAATATGAGGGTCATTCTGGGTGATGGGGCCAAAACCAATTTCTGTCTTGATACATGGCTGGGGAACCGAACTCTTGCTTCTTACATATGTACTACTGGCACCATCAACACTAATGCTACTGTTAAAGACATAATTATGACTCCAAGGCCGGAGGACACTGTTGCATTGGAACTTCACCTTCCAGTTGAGATTAGGAGAATAATATCTCCATCCCTTTTAACTCCAGTAGGGAATGGTTTTTCAATGCTGCTAAAATGACCCTTGATATATTTCAAAATAGCATACTGAGACCATAAAGAGTTGCCATTAATCACCCTCCAGATTTGCTTAGCCACAAGGGCAATCTGCATGTGGTGCAAGCTCCTCACACCTAGACCTCCTTCTTCAACAGGCTTAGCTATAGAAGACCAAGAGACCCAATGTCTTCTTGCTTCATTTGTACCACTCCACAGAAAATTTGCACACATTCTATTGATACTGTTGATGATAGCAGCTGGAAGACTGGATGCACTGGCGGTGTAGATAGGGATAGACAGCAGAACAGAGGCGAGGGGGGGGGGGGGGGGGGGGGGGGGGGGGGGGGGGGGGGGGGGGGGGGGGGGGGGGGGGGGGGGGGGGGGGGGGAAGGTGAGCCTAGCTCTCGCCCTACAGGTACAGAACTTGGGTCAAGTGGTCCACAGCTTCATGATGATTTCTTCCAGGCCCCTCCTGATGCAACAGAGAAGGATCTACTAGTTCATCTTATCAGAATGATGCAGCATCATGGAGACAAGTTGAATAGATTCATTTTGTATACAGACTTTCAAATGGAGCGTCTGTACAGAAGAGTGGTCCTCTCTGAAGTCACTATGCAGATATATTGGAGACAATATATGCTGTCCAAACAGCGCACAGATAAAGCTATGAGGAAGGTTTTGAAGAGTGTGGGAAAGGTGGTGAACAAGACTGCAGAATTGGTGACATCTGTGCACGCTGCACAGATTACCACTCTTGAGACAATCACTAAGTTGCAAACCCTGTGTTATGACATCCAAATTGCGGTGATTACTTTGCAAACTCCTGTCACCGAAATGTCCACAGGAGTTCACCAAGTTGCTGAAAGATTGACTCAACTCTCCGGGTCACAAGTCACGTTTACCTCCTAGGTCGTGTTAGACTGATCGACATGCCGATCAGACCAGTATTTTAGATTTTGAACCCTCGAACCCGACTTCTTTAATTTTAAACTAAGTGTATTTAGAAAATACACTTTTGAGCACCGGGCCCAAACCAGGAATCCGATTTAGGTTCCGTCAGTTCTCACCAGTCACTTTTACCTCCCAGGTCATGTTGGAATAATCGGTATGTCGATCAGACTGATATTTTAGATTTTGGACCCCCTACCCTTAGTTATCTATATTTTAAACTAAGTGCATTTAGAGAATGCTCTTTTGAGCGTCGGGCCTAAATCGGGTATCAGATTTAGATTCTGTCAGCTCTCACAAATCACTTTTACCTCTCAAGTCGTGTTGGAACGATCGGCACACTGATCAGAAAGGTATTTTAGATTTTGGACCCTCACCCTTAGTTATCTGTATTTTAAACTAAGTGCATTTAGAGAATGCTCTTTTGAGCGCCAGGCCCAAACACGGTGTAGATTTAAGAAAAATCTACAAAGAATTAAAAATAAAAAGGAGAAGAATTATTATTATGAATTAAGGGAGGAAAGGGAGATGAAGGGGGAAGGGGAGTATGCGTGGATGCTAAAGGTGGAGTGTGATCGTCAGAGACTACGGGTCTCGAAGGATAATAACAATAAAGCAAAGTAGGGATCGTGATAAATACCTTTAAAAGGAGTGGGGGAGATTGTGAGTGTCATCTTCTCTTCCAATCGGTCGGCCAATGAAGAGAACTTTTCTTAGATGATTACCCTTGCAAAATAAAGAAACAACCAACAAAGAAATATGATTAGAAAAAAGGTGTGTACCATCAAGTTCTTAATAAACATAAACATGAAAGCATGAAAATTGACACACCTTGTTAGTGTTAGTATTTAAAACCCCTATGCGAAGAATAGAGAAATTATGATGTGATGAAAAGGAGAGTGTAAGTGTTGCATAATTGGGAGGATCTCAATGTTGAGATGAAGAAAATAAAATAAAAGAGAGGAGTATGATGCATGTGATGTAAACTAACTAAAGAGATAAGAAAAGCTTATTGATTTTCTCCAATTGGGGCTTGAAAGATCTCCAAGGGAGGAAGAACTTTAAGAGGATGTAGCCGTAATCACATGGGAGACTCCTCATTGGCACCTTTGTTTAGTAGCACCTCCTCAAGATCAATTGAAATCTGCCTTAATCACAATAGAGAGGGAGGTCCTATTTATAAAGTGAAAATTTGTGGGTTTAATTCTCTAAAAATAAAAAATTAAATTTTAATAAGATTCCTGGAACCCACGACAAGCATGGTGCCCCGCCATGCAACCCACAGGTGACACCCATCCCGTCGACGTCGCCACCGTTTCCGAGCACGCAACGGCCCGCAGCTCCGCCCCCGCCCGAGCAAGGCTGCCTCCCCGAGCCCGTCGGCGTCCACGATCACCATCCCCTCTGAGCACAACAAACACGGCAGTGGAGCGTGACCCTCGCGTCCAGGCACGCCATGATCCCGCCGCCGGGCGCGCCCCTACAAGCAAGCTCGCCACTGCCGCACCCCGCCCTCCTCTGCCTCGCCAACATCTCGCCATCGTCGTCCTCGGTGAAATAGCTGCCCAGGACACTGCTGCAGCACGGTTACATCCAGAGCGTCGTTCGCTACCGTCGAGCAGTCCGCCACAGCCCCATAAACCCGCGTCCGAGGACAGTTGCCGGCCATGCACGACATCCGAGCTTGGCATCCCTCACCTCCGAGCACCAAAGGCATCGTCGGCGGAGCACTCGCGATCATCCCAGCGCATGCGCCACCACTGGCCACCTGCAGTGGTCACGATCGCCCTTTGCCCATGCATACCGCCACACTTGTCCCGCCACCTGTAGATCTTCGTGGAACCCAACCCCGGCCCAATATTTCCCCATGTGAAGTCGGCTTCACCCACCGACAGCAGCAGTCGCCTTCGCCACTGCCATCTACGTGTTCCCCATCACGCGGGCTCACCTTTGAGTCATCCCGCAGGCCAGCCACGGCCCATATATTCATCAGCTCACCATATTCAGGACTGTTGGCCACCTTCCTTCACTCCCATCCCCTTGCTCAGGATCGCTGCTGCACAACCAAAGTGCCCCCTCTCCAAGCAGGTAGTTTCCACTGTGAGCAGGCCGCCATCTGTCCGCGACCCTGCCCAGCCATCTGCCACCTGTCGACTCCAAGCTGGCCTCCGACGGCACGCCAACTTGGTTGCTGCTGTGTCAGCGACAATGCCCTCGGCACCGATGCCCTGTCGGTGCAGCCTATTCCAACTGCCTCGACTGCTCTCACTGCCAGCCCGATGGTAGCAGGAGTGGCTGAGGCGTCGTCTAGGTTGCGTCTCCGTCCCAGCAAAGGTGATGGCTTTCGCGGCTCCCTCTCCAGGTCGCTGTTCGCCACGGTGAGGTGTTCACTACCGTCGTCGACTTTGCTTCCTCGTCACCGACCACGATCCACGATGGCACCTCACCTAGAGCTTCGCCACTCCAAGGCTTGTGGCAGTGTTGGCCTATTCACAATCTTTGTTGCCATTGCACAGCATGGTGGCGTCCACGCGCCACACGTCCCATCCCTAATCACGAGAGCATGTTGCGAGCTTTCTCTGGGTAGCAACGGCGAAGCTGGGTGATGCGGTAGTGGGAGGAAGGCTAGCATTCGTCCCCTCTGCTACTGCACGTCCCTTCGAGCAGTAAGCACGGTGAGCACGACCTCCTTCCATGTTTGGCAAAGCCGCCATGCAGAGTACGTTGTCGACCAAGCCGGCGTGCACGTGAGAACACCGGTTGGCCCGCCAGTCGCCTGCGAAGCTCCCTTGCCCTCCCTGTCGTGGTCCCCGTTCCCACGTCCCATTCGCTCTTCCCCCGCCTCTCTCATTCTCTCCGCTCTCCCTCTCTACAGGATGCCATCATATAAATAAAATAAAAATAAAAAGGTAGGACTGTTGTGCATATGTTGTTTAGCCCTGATGCTAGCAACATATATATTATTCTGTTTTGATGATAGCAACAAAGCACCTCTTGTCACCATGAGCCTGTTAACATGCTGTGTCTGATTGCATTGTATTTAAGGCCTAGGTGATGCAAACATGAAGGGCATTGTGATTTTTGGGCTAAGGAAGGGTGATGAAATCCCCACCTTATGTTATTTAAAGGTATTGCCCTTAAAATATTTTAAAGTGAAATGCAACAATCAAAGTTCAAACAAGGGGTTTAATATGCAAATGCATGAACAATTAGTTTCTAAACACAATATGAAATTAATGCACTTATATGATGCATGACCTAAAACATGATGTGTGGTTTCTACTCTTGAAATGAGATTTTTATTTTGGTGCAAGTAAATTTTTTTTTATTTTTAATTAATGAACCTATCTAGCCAGCACAATGATATGTATCTTTTTTGAATTTTTTAATAAGAAATAAATACAAGAAGGTATAAATGCTAAAATAACAATGACATGTAAAAACATGGTATTTTTGTGTTTTCTGAATTTTTCTAATTTTTATGTATTTTTCATGTATTTTTTTGATTTTTTTAGAGATTTTTCAGAAATTAGAAAATCAGAGCCTGTACCTACGCATACTGACCTTTAGCGACGATTGATTTTTGCTAGATTTTTCAGAAATCCAGAATACCTACGTCTGCAGTCTTTTAGCAACACTTCCAGGCTTTCTGCGACAGATAATTTTCAATGGCCTATGCAGCTAAAAGACTATGTGCTCTAAAGGGCATTTTGAGCTTCTTGAGTTATGGTAGGAAGTCAGAAAAGAAATACAAGATGTAAAAAGTGGTCTGTGTTCAGTCCCAAGGGTGCAATCGGATCTAGAAGGGGGGGTTGAATAGGTCCAGTACAACACTTTGCCCAATTAGAAACTAAACCCAGTTCAAACATAATCCTCAACTTGGTATGCAAATAACACACTAATCAACATGGACTATGATTTCAACAAAAGGGTTCACACAGCAGACCTCGATAGCATGTAGTGGAGAACAAGGGACTGCTGCTAGAAGGGGCTGAGGAGTGCATGGGGTCGATGCACCCACCCTGTGGAGTCGACGCAGGGTCCTTGTGAGTCCAACAGTTAGATAGAACTGCTGCTCATCAAGCTCTTGGTGTATGTATGAATCAGAGTGCTGAAGATGCAGGAAATCAACCAACCAATACAACAAGCAAGCCAATTAGCAAAGCAACCTGTGAGTGGGAATAGGAGATAAGGATCAAACACACAAAGCACAACCCACAACACACGGTGTTTTTAAGGTGGTTCAGTCGGTAGGTCCGCAGACCTACGTCCATCCCTCACCAAACCAGTGAGGCTTCACTACACGAGGATGAATCCTCAGCACACACGGGGACGACGCCCCACACATACACACACACGTTGCAACACAGCAACGGGGATGAATCCCCCCTTCACACACGAGGATGAACCCCCCCTACACACACACAAAGAAGAAAAAACACAAGCTGCAAGTGCAACATAAACACTTTTGGTCTCTAACAAGAGCACTGAAAAACTGATTTGAAGTTGCAAAAGAAAAAACTCAAAAGACACAAAGAAAATGAGTGTCGCTTCATAAATAAGTTCAAGAAGCTATGACTACGGATCTGAAATCCGATCGAAGGCTGCTAACTCTGGCTCAGGCTTTCTGCAAGGCTACTCCCTCTCAAGGGTACTCTCTTCTCTCTTTTCTTCTACAGCACTAGATTGGGTTGGACTAGAGTTGGGCTGCTCACACACCCTTATTTTCTTTTCTCATAGGTTTTCTTGCTTGAATGCTCAAGGGACGTGGCTCTTTTCAAGGGCAGCAGTAGCTCCTCTTTGTGAAGGAGCTTCATATATATAGAAGAGCCAGCTAGAAGGAATTGGTAGACACACACGTTTGAGGGGCGTGTGCCGAAAGGCGTGCGGGTTCGAGTCCCGCCCTGAGCACCATTTCCGACGAAAAAAATCCCGCGTCACCCACGCGGGATTTTTCGTTTTCGGCTTCCCGCTACGCTCGAACGCCCGGAACATCTCGCGAAACGCCGCTCCCCGCTTGCGCTTGGCCCGGGAGTCCCTTATCCACGCGAGCATTGTTTTACCTATGACCTTTCGTCAGCGACTGGAGGAGATTGCCCAACAAAAGGCGGAAATACAGCGCCAAGAGGCGAAGTTGGAAACCGCCCGGAGCGCCGCGCTCTCGACTTTGCCGGCGCAGCACGGCTTCCACGACGTGGATGATTTCATCCGCGCGCTACGCCAGGCTACCGGCGAGACGGGCACGGCGCGCCGAGGCGCAAAAGGGACGAATGTTCCCGTCCAAGGCCATACCCCCGCGGGGTTGGCCCGGGCCAAGGCGCAACAAGAGCCTGCTTCCCCAACCGCGTCGTCCGCCCCGAGCGGCACATCCCTCGACGATCCGACAAATTTCGGGCAAATGCCCGACTTCAGTCTCCTGGGCGGCGGCCAAAACCTCACCCTTGAAGACCGCACCCGGTTGACCGAGTCACTCGCCTTCGCCAACCGCGTGCTTCACACATCCCGCGTGCCCGCCGTGGTCTGGCGCGAGTGGCGCAGGTTTGAGAAAGAAGCCTCCGAGTTGCTGAGGCTGTAAGCGTGCGGACCACGGCTGTCTGCGTAGACGGCTGCTTGTTGATTTCACACATGCGCTTTTGACGGGCGTTGTTTTCCCACCGTCTGCTTCTCCCAATCGCGAACGTCTCCGGCGATAATCCGAAACAATGGATGCGCCTGCGGCTTTTTAACGCCGTTCAACTCCCGAGCGAGCGACGGTGCTCGCATTTCCAACTTTCGTTTCAAATGCGCCCACTCGTAGTCCAACTGCCCGCGAGTCTCGCAAATCTGCCGCGCCTCTCGTCCGCCCTCGATTTTGCCAATATCAAATTTATAGCCGCGGCGCCGCGCCTCCTCCGCTATCTCGCGAAGAAACGCGGCAATCGCCGACCTCGCATCCGGTGAGGACCGAAAGCGCTGCAACTGCGGGTGATTTCGGTATCCCCGCGTGCCACCACCAAGAACCTTCTGGGCAAGCAACGCCTCCCGCCAGCAGGCGACAAGCCCCTTGGGGTCAAGATACCGGGGATGCAGCGTCCACAATCGCATGGAGCCGATACGGGACGATTTCCGTCCCGGCGTCAAAGGCAGGCCCTGCGGCTGGCGATTCTTTGCAATCCTTTAGATGACGCCGGGACCGCCCACCCTAGCCCCTGAAGTAGATATAGGCAAAAGTGATACAGCAGGCAATGAGACAGGAAAACACGACTTCCTTGGCTCCCCAGCTGGAGCGAGTCCGGGCCTTGTCCTCGGCGGAGACGGTGCCAAATGTCAAACCCTCGATCCGCGCGTAGTCCGGTGAACGCGTGGCGTAGCTCACGACGATCATCGTCACGATCGAAACGAGCGTGATGAGAATCGAGAAGTATTGGAAATTGATGTTGTTGACGATCCAGAGGAACGAGCCCGGCGCGTAGCCGTTCTCCAAGCCGCCCAGCCGCATCGTGACGGGCGTGTCGACGGCCATACGGAACACGCCGACTACAAAGCCCGCGATCATCGCCCAGAGGCAGCCCTGCGCGTTCAGGCGTTTCCAGAAGACGCCGAAGAAGAACACGACGAAGATCGGCGGCGCGAGGTAGCCCTGCACGGATTGCAGGTAGTCTAAGCTTGAATTAGTTTCTGAATTTGGGGGCGGATCTATTCACCCCCCCTCTAGACCGCCATTCCACTTGCACATCAAGAAGAGGGAAGATGACTATTACAGGGTTTGAACGGGAGAACATACAAGACAAGGAAAAACACACGGGGTTTAGACAGTTATAATATGGGACCTCCGCGAGGAACTTGTTCCATTGACGGGGTTTATAGAGTTAGTGTTAGAGTTAGAGGTTAGATTGCTGAAAAGAAATGACTGGCATTAACAGGGGAAGGGGGAACCGCCACGAGGAACTAGTTCCGTCTGCAGGGTTGAAAGCGAGAGCCACTGCGGGAACTGGTCTTGAGAACAGAAATTAAACGAGGGGAGGGGGAACCACCGTGAGGAACTAGTTCCATCTGCGGGGTATGATGGTTAGAGAAGGGAAGTCAGAGAAAGAAACCACCACGAGGAACTGGTTCCGTCGACGGGGCTTAATAGTTAGAGAGTTAGACCACCGCGAGGAATTGGTTCCGTCGACGGGGTTTCTATTAGTTAGACAGTCGGACCACCGTGAGGAACTAGTTCCGTCGGCGGGGTAATAGTTAGAGAGTTAGACCACCGCAAGGAACTAGTTCCGTCTGCGGGGTATGATGGTTAGGGAAGGGAAGTCGGAGGAGGAAACCACCGCGAGGAACTGGTTCCGTCAACGGGGCTTAATAGTTAGAGAATTAGACCACCGCGAGGAACTAGTTCCGTTGGCGGGGTTTAATAGTTAGAGGAAGGGAGTTAGGGAAAGAAGCCACCACGAGGAACTAATTCCGTCGACGGGACTTAACAGTTAGAGAGGAGAAGAGTTAGGGAAAGAAGCCACCGCGAGGGACTAGTTCCGTCGATGGGGCTTAATAGTTAGATAGTTAGACCACCGCGAGGAACTAGTTTCATCCACGGGGCTTAATAGTTAGAGGGTTAGGCCACCGCGAGGAACTAGTTCCGTCGACGGGGCTTATTGAGCGAAATTAAAATGGGGAGGGAGACGTAGTGAAATCGAAAGGGGAAGGGAACCGCCACAGGGAGTGAACCTCTGCGCGGGTGAGGACGAGAACAAATAAACCAAAGAATAGAGATGCAAGACAAATGAAGGGGTGTGATCGCCAGAGGTAGTGTACCTCAAAGTGGAGAAATGATAGGTCGCGTCCACCTCCGGGCTGCGGGATTGTGTGGGTTCCTTCTTCCTCTTCCTTTGGCCGACCGACGAAGAGGGCTTTCCTTCCGGTTACCCTTGCAAAAAAGATGAAACAAAAAAAAATAAACGGATTAGAGTGAGAATTGTGCAGTATTAGTCCATTGGAATGAGAGCGACGCAATCATGTTCAAACACGCACCTAGTTGGTGTTGTTTGAAACCCCTTTAGGGCGTAAAAGGTAGGACGGGTGGCATGATGAATGACCACAAGGTTCTCTCGGGGAGAGAAATGTAACGCAGATGAATGATATATGCAATGCAGTCTAGCTAATAGAATGAACAATAAGGTAAGACAAGGGAGACGAGAAAGCTTATGGGATGCCGTTGACGGGCTTGAGGGAGAGCTTCTCTAAGATGATGACGACGCGAGCGAACGGCGTGCCGGAACGACCCTTCTCGTACGCGCTCGGGAACGCGGCAGGACCCTCCGGGTATCGTCGCCGCCGTAGGAGAGCCAAAGGAAAAGAGAGAGCTCCCCCCTTTTATTATTATTATTATTATTTATTTTTTTAAGAGTGATCTTTTAGAATAAAAGAAGAAGAAACATAGAAAATAAATGGAGAGGGACTAGAGCTTAAACATCCACCCACTGTGGATATAAGACAACTCTAATGAACTTGGCCTTATGTAATTTGTCAACTTCTTCCTTCATCCTCAAGGCCATGTGGGGGTGAAATCTTTTTAATTTTTATTTAATGGGAGTTGCCCCTGGTTTAAGCACTAATCGGTGTTCTACCAAGGAGGGGTCAAGACCCGGCATGTCCTCATGAGACCAGGCGAAAGAATTGCTATACTCCCTCAAGACCGTGATTAAATCTGCTTTGACTTCTGGAGGGAGCTTAGCGGTAATGATAATGGGCCTGGGGTCTTCTTCAGTTCCTAGATTTATTTCCTTTGTAGGTTCATCCACTGCTGAAGATGGCTCATCGAATCACTTCAAGCCTTGAGCAAATAGGTTGGCAGTGCCGTCTATGTCACTGTCCTCATAATTGACCGGGTCCTTTTCATCCATGACTTCATAGACTCCTAATCCGTCATCGCTCCACACCCCGTCTTACTCCTCATCGTCTTTTATCACAATCGACGTAGCTATGAACTCTGGGCATTTCAAAAGAGCATGACATCGCTGAGCTAGATCCTGCTAGAACCTATCAGGAATGGATTTAGAATGACGCACCAGCGGGCGCGGCTCAGGCAAGGATGGGTTGGACAACCTAGAACAAGACCCTACTTCTCTAGACCTAGACTCTATTTCCCTAGACTCGACGGACCCTACATCTAACCTAAGAGAGATCAAACCTACTGGAAGGGATACAGCAGGGGCCTCATGCCCTTGGGAGGAGGATGGACAAAAGATAGCGTAATCTTCCACCGAAATCTCCATTTCAAATTTGACATTTTTTTTAGATCAGTGGAGAGCACGCAACAGGAAGAGGAGGGAGGAGGAGGAGGAAGTTCCCGGGGGCAGAGTGATGGAAAAAGTACATTGAAGAAGGGGCCGGAGGAGGAGAACTACATATTGGATAGATTAGCTGGTGAATCGGGCAACCACCTAGACGTCAAATCAATTGGCGGGCACCACCCGCATGGACAATTCACAATCAGAAATTCAATCGGCCTCTCATGCCAAAGGGGAGACTGAAAAAATAATGGATCAACGAGAAGAGGTGGTTGATGGGGAACAAAAACCAACTGCTAGAGGAGAGATTTTAAATGGGCAGGAGACCAAGAAAAAACAACAAGCGAGCTCACCCTTTCCCGTGGAAGGTCAACTGGCTTCTTCGGCTTCCATTGCACAAGCCGTACGTCTTGATTCTTCCGGGAGTAGTCTTCTGGTTCATGAAATAATCTGGAAAACGCTCGGCTGAAGTCGAGCATATCATCAATGGGCCCCTTGGGTAGCAGAGGTGGTGGGCCATTAACTATACAAGTTGTATTCTCCTCAGGCTGGCATGGTGATGTCTTCAATGTACCTAGCTGGAGGGGGCCTTTTATGAAATGCTGGCGGTAGTCCCAGGTAAGTTGCTCTGAGTCGCCCAAGATTGAAACTACGGATTCTCGGTAGTCGAGACCCCTTCTGCTCATTTTTCTTCCCTTAGGGACTGGTTTGGTCCGCCCTTGGAGTTGTGCGCCGAGACCTCTCCCTCGTTGGTAGCTCAGTTTCAATATAATAGACCAGCCTTTGGAATCCCGGATCTTCGGATTCTCCTTAATATTAACAGGTGCAGTGATGGGCTTGTGTGGCACATAAGCCCTGTTGTGCATATGTTGTCTAGCTTTGATGATAGCAACATATCATATTTTGCTTTGATGATTCTGTTTTGATGATAGCAACAAAGTACCTTCATGAGCAACAAAGCACCATCATGACCCTGACCATTAGTCGCCCCTCACGTGCCCGTCAGCCACGACCATGCGCGCGTCATGACGTCTTGCTCCCTCTCAGTAACGAGGCCACGTCGACCGCTCAACTCGAGCCGTGATCGACCCTCGTCCAGATACCGGACCGATGTGTCCCCTCAGTCGCCCAGTCAGCCACAAGCCCCCGTTCGACACCGCGGCCACGGCCCACGTCACGGGAGAAACTCTCTGTGAAACACACATGTACTCATACATCACGCATCGACCCGGGGACCAGCTAGCACGTCGAAATTGTCCCGTGGCATGCACTTGTTGTACCCTGGCCTCCACGGCCCGTCTGTAAAATATATACATCTCAGTGTTACACGGCCAGTTGGATGTATGCTCTCGCATCCACGTTCGGGCCCCCAGCTACCCTCTATGCCACCTAGCGTGAACCACCAGCACCCTTCACCCCCAGCCAACACGACCCAGTCTGAGACGAACCTACAGCTACAAAGTGCTCTGGGGTCTTCATCCCGGGCTTCAAGAATACGGACTCCACTTCGGTATGGAACGAAGGTCTTCGGATTCAATCTGATGTAAATAAACACTGACTACTTGCAGTCGGTGGGGAAAGACATTCTGTACATGACTCCCCAGAGTTGCCTGTGCACTCGGACCCATGGAACCATTCTTCCCTCCACGTGTCGCTCATCCCCTGAGTCCACGTGCTGCGCCCTGACGGCGCATCCCCAGTTAAACGTTCGGTTCCATGGATGATTGCTGAGAAATCGACTGGCAAGCCTGCATCCCAGCCACGTTTCCCGTTAACCCAGAAAACCTCCCGTGTTACTTGGTCTCCCCTCGACTCTCCGTAAAAGGTGAGTGCACGTACTGCTTTGAGATGGATACGGTTATGAGAGGGGGTGCCCGAAGCCCATTATCTTTCGGCATCTCTCCCATAGCCATATCCTACCCCTCACTCCGGTCACTGCATACACCGCTCCCGTGGGCCCACCGGCCACACACGCACGTCGACGGACACCCCCTCCGGGGTGAAACAGCCGAGTATGAAAAAGAATGTTACTGAGTTCATGGCCAGGTATTTAATAAGTCAACAGGTGAAGGCGGAGCATCAGCGGCCAGGTGGCAGCCTTTAGAGATTGCTGCATGGAAATGGGACCACGTGACTATAGATTTTGTGGTTGGTTTGTCGAGAACTCAGGGTGGCTATGATAGTATACGGTTGTTAGTTTACAGCTTGACTAAGACTGCCAGGTTGTTGGTAATCAAGGTGAGTTAAGGAGTCCACAAATTGGCCAGATTGTATGTGGAGCGGATTGTTCGCTTGCACAGTATTCCCATTTCTATTGTGTCCGATCGGGATCCCCGCTTTACTTCTGGTTTCTAGAGGAGCTTTCAGAAGGCCTTGGGAACAAAGTTAGCTTTTAGCTCAGCTTATCACGCTCAGTCGAATGAGCAGTCGGAGAGAACTATCCAGACCCTGGAAGATATGTTGAGAGTTTGTTGCCTTGAGTGGCAAGGGTTGTGGATTCAACATTTGCCATTGATGGAATTCGCTTACAATAACAGCTATCATTCTAGTCTGGGCATGGCGCCTTATGAGGCCTTGTATAGGCAACTGTGTCGTACTCCACTTGACTGGTTTGAGGTTGGTGAGCGAGTGATGATAGGACCAAAATTGGTGCAGCAGTGTGTGGAGGTGGTGTAGCTAATTAGGTAGAGATTGCAGGCAGCCCAGAGCCGAGAGATGTAACGACCCAGAGATCCGGGTACCGGTAAACCGATACCAAGACCTGGGGACGCCACCCAAGAGGCAGAGTCTTCAAATTTCTGACCCCAGTATTTCTGAGACGGCTTTCTAGTGGCACTGGTTTCATGCCGATCCGACATCGGAGTTGGTCGCAGTAAGCATTTTTGCCAGGTCGCGCACTGCAAAAATAGGACTACAGGTCCGTGGACAACAAACCACGACGACCGCCCGACCACCGCCTCACCTTCCACGAGGTGAACCAACGTGCCGCCGTCCCAAGGAGCACCTCTCCAGGAGCCACCGTCATAGCGGTACCACTCCGGGCTCACTCGGACCCGCTGACTAGCACGTGGGCCCCACAACCAGTAGCTAGCGCCAACCGAACCGTGCCGACGGGGTGATCAAAGTGCTGCCCGTCAACCCAAGATCGGTCCTCCCGGGCCTACTTGTGTATCCCTTTACCTCCCTGTGTGGAGTGGGCAGCGAAATTAACTTCTATAATTATTGTAATATTTTGTTATCGGGAGTTACTGCACTTGGTCGGGATCGTCTTCTCCACGCCCGGAGCGTGGAGGTATCGTGTCCACTCCTCTCTCGGCATTTACTTTATTTCGTATATTTCCATATGCCGCTACTAGAGAGCATGTGATAGGATTATTAGCTCCATATCATATATTATCACCGCTGCGAGAGAGAGAGCGAGACCCGTCCCGTGACTCGATCCGAGTATGGAAGAGCCGACTACCCTACTCTTGCCAGTTTCTCAACTGCACACGATCTAACGCTTCCCTCGTTAGGGACGAACAACGAGCTAGAGTCCCAAGTCGCGTGTCCGTCCCACATCAAATTGGTATCAGAGCCAGGTTGAGTCTAGGGTAGTCTTTGCATTAATCATTGCATAAAACAAAGCAAAAAAGGTCTAAGTCGTGTCTAGGAGCATCATTGTTTTGAAACAAAAAGAAGAAAAAGTGTTTTGGTTAGCACCCCAACACTCTAGCATATCAAAAGACATTACTCGAAAGGCTCAGTTACACTGATCCGAAAGGTAGCCCCTCGTGTCGAGCCGGACCTTCGGGTTAAAGCCTTCACCATGTACTGGAGTTTGGGTTAAGTCTAAGGGTCTTGAGTCTAGAATGTCTAGGTGTTTGCATTAATTTTACATAAAAGAAAAAAGGTCAAAAAAAAGTCATTGCATGCCCATTCTTAGGGAACTCAATCCTATCTTTTACAACTATGGCCAACCCGTGCCAACCTATCCAAGGCAACAAGTCCATAATTGAGTACATTAGGGCCTTCGATAGGTATCGGTTGCAATATGGAGTTGGAGAGGAGCAAGTGTGGTATGAAGTTGGAGAGAAGAGCGTCGTAATCACACGTGAGTTCCAGAGAGGTTTGTGGCTTCACTTCCAGTTTGAATTACTTTTTCATCGCATGACCACTCTGCCGTACTCCTATATTGTCACCCTAGAGGTCGAGCCATATGAGTCTATGTTTGTTGATGCCCCACAGTGAGCAGATGTTGTCCTACGGTGAGCATCCACCCATGAACAAACCCATGAACCCACAAGGCAGGACGCTCTTGCCCCTCGACCTCACCCACCTCAGCTAGAGCTACCCGTACCTCTAATGGGGGAGCTTTACATAGATAAACCACTTCCTAGATGGCTTAGGACAGGTTTGGCCCCTACCCCACCTTCCTATCTACCTATAGACCCCATACTACCCTTAGTGCCCGTCAACTCCTACCACACCACATTCCGGTCTAGTCACCATGTTGATACGTTGGATGACCTTCTCATGGGATTAGACACACAAAGGAAGTTGACGCATATGTTGGCCCGAGGCTTCGACCAACCCACAAGTCG